>RJWM01001714.1:0-115298 GCA_004363535.1 Dasyprocta punctata | reverse complement strand
GTATGTCTGGGTGAGGATTTATTTTGGTTGTGGTTAATTGGGGTTCTGTATCCCTCAGTTACCGGTATTTTAGTTTCTCTTCCCATGTTTGGAAAGTTTTCTGCTATTATTTCTGTGAATAGTCTTCGCAGGTCATTAGTATAGACCCCTGCTTTTTCATTTATGCCTATTAATCTTATGTTATTTCTCTTGGCATCGTCTTGCAGCTTTTGAATTGTTGTTTCTTGGTTCCTTACTATTTTTAGGAGATCTTTTCTTTTGTGGCCATGATCTCCCATGCTGTCTTCAAGATCTGAGATTCTATCTTCAGCTTTGTTTAAGCAGTTTTTCAAACTTTCCATGGAGGTTTTCATTTCCTGCGTTTCCCTTTGCATCTGTTTCATGCATTCTGTTTGTGTCTTATATTGTTCATTCAAAGTTTCGATGATTTTCTCAAGTTCTTCTATTTTTTTATCTTGCTCTTCATTAGATACACACAACATTCCTTTTTTTTTTTTTTTTTGCGGCACCGGGGATGGAACGCACAACCTCGCGCCTGCCAGGGCAGGCGCTTAAGGCACTGAGCCAAACTCCCGGCCCTGGTTTTTTGAGGCAGGGTCGCACTATGTAGCTCAGGCCGGCCGTGCGCTCGTGTGGTAACCCAAGCCGGCCTCGAACTCACAACACTCCGCCTACCTCAGCCTCCCGAGTGCTGGGATTAAAGGTGTGCGCCACCACACCCGGCTAACATTCCTTTAATAATGATTCTCATTTCATGTTTTAGCTGAGAGAATATTTCTGATTTGAATTTCTCTATAGCTTCATCAAGCTGTTTCTTTATTGCATTTTCTATCATTTCAGAAAGTTCATTTGTGTGACTCCCACTGGCTTCCATTTCAGTGTCTCCTGGGTTTGTTCTTTGTGGGCTGGGGGACAGAGACTGCCTTTTGGTCTTTCGTTTTGTCATTTCCTCTAGAACCTATGTGGCCCTGTGTCCTGTGAGGCTGACTGGGCGTTCCCCTGAGGGTCGCGCCGATTCTTGGATTGCGCTGAATCATGGGACCCGGTCGAGCTGGGTCCTGCGCGCAGCAAGGGAGGTTGGCCTCCCAGGGCGTGCGGGTGGAGCCTCCGCCTTAACTCGGTGGGGGGCCAACGCCTCCCGGTCCTGGGGAGCTAGACAGAGTACCCCAGAGTGATGCCGCCCAGAGCCCGGGTCTGTCTGCATGTTCAGAACGACAACCGCTTTGCCAGGGCAAGCCTGGGCAGGTCCCAGGCCTACAGTGCCGGGAGAAACCCGGCTGGGCAGGGGTCAGCGAGCTCTGGGATGGCGCATGCACAAGCAGCTCCACTGAAGTATGGAGCTTGCACACGCTCAGTGCTCTGGTGCGGGGAGCGCAAGCTCTCCAAGTCTCTGCAGCTATGTTGGTTAGTCCGCGATGAGCAACTCTGGGGTCCTGGGCTGATCTGGGCTGGGCTGCGTACCTCTGTGTCCTGCGAGGCTGGCGGGGCATTCTCCTGAGGGTCACGCTGATTCTTGGATCGCGCTGGATCGCGGGACCCGGTTGAGCTGGGCCCTGCGCGCAGCAAGGGAGGGTGCCCTCCCGGGGTGTCTGTTCCCATTTTTTTAAGATGGGGTCTTTGCTGGGTAGCCCAGGCTGGCCTTGATCTCAGGTGATCCTACTGCCTCACTCTCTAAAGTGCTAGGACTGCACACATGTGACCCCATGCCTGGATGGTATCAAATCAAGTGACCTTCCTGCTTCAGCCTCTGAAGTGCTAGAACTGCAGACATGTGACCCCATGCTTAACAGTGTCATATTATTGAAAGAGAAAAGCAAATTGTGTATCAGTAAATATACTATATAGCATAATGTTTTGTTTTGTTTTGTTTTGAGACAGGATCTCACTATGTAGTTCTGGTTGGTCTGGAACTCACTGTATATCCCAGGCTGGCCTTGAACTCACAGGGATCCTCCTGCCTCAGCCTTCTGATTGCTGGGATTAAAGGTGTGCACCACCATGCCTGGTCTATAATCTCGTTTTTGTAAAAATAGATTTTATTTTGGCCTGTATCTGATTTTCTACTTTTTCAGATATAGCTGCAGTAGATTTCTGATACAGGTGTTCTGGTACAGTATGGACTGTTTTTCTAGAGCTTTGGTTTTGTTAAAGGAATGGGAGCCCAGAACAAAGGGAAAGTGCGTTTTCAGGTTTTGGTTTGTTTTTAGATTTCATTTTAGGATTTTATCCCTTCAGCTCACTACCTATAAAATGATGTTGTCACCCTTTGTATCTTAGTTCAAACTCAGGCTGCTATAACAGAACACCAAGGGTAAGGTAGCTGAAACAGGAATGTATTTCTTACAGCTTTGGAGAGCAAGAGGTTCAAACTCAAGGTACCAACAGGTTAAGTTTCCAGTGTAGGATCTGCTGTTGGGAGTAGACAGTGCCACCTCACTGTACGCTTTAGTGGTGGAAAGAGACGGAGCACTTCTAAGGACAATAAGGCCATCATTGGAATCCCAACTTCATATCATATTTTATACCTAGCTATTTCCTCAAGCCTTCTTATCCAAACACCACCTCGTTTGGGTCTGGAGCTCTAGTACATCAATTCTGGGAGTAGAGTGGGGCACAGTCCAGGCTATGACACTCTGCCAGTACAGTAGCCTGGATATTCCTATGCTCGATACTGGTGCCCACTGCAGTCTTGCTTTGCAGCTGGCACTGTGTCTATTGGGATTGGGGACAGTTTGAATTCAGTAAACTTTTTAATGTAGAATAGTTTTATATTCATGGAACAACTCTAAAGACAGCACTGAGGGTACCCATATATCCCTTCACCCAGTGAGCTGTATTGTGGACTCTTATATCATCATATTATATTTGTCAAAGCTATAAAACCCACATTGGTATGTACTATTTTTAATTAAACCCTAGACTTTCTTCGAATTTTCCAGTTTTCCTATTAATGCCCTTTTTATGTTCTAAGATGTCATCCAGGATACCACGCTGTGGTTAGTTGTTACACCTCTGTAGTTTCCTCTGGTCTATGACAGTATCTCAGTCTCTATTTGTTTCTGATGACCTTGGCAGTTTCTTTTTTTTAATTTTTATTTTAAAGACAATAAAATCAAAACAAAAGCAGAATGAAGCTAATCAGGACAGGGAGGCTGAGGTAGGCGGAGCGTTGTGAGTTCGAGGCCGGCTTGGGCTACAACGTGAGCGCAAGGCTGACCTGAGCTACATAGTGCGACCCTGCCTCAAAAAACCAGGACCGGGCATTTGGCTCAGCAGCTTAAGCGCCTGTCTGCCAGGTGTGAGGCTCTGAGTTCAATCCCCGGTGCCGCAAAAAAAAAAAAAAAAAAAAAAAAAAAAAAAAAAAAAAAGCTAATCAGGACAAAACAATAAAAGTGATACAAAACTTCAAAACAAGATAATAGGAAATCAACAATGCCTGCCATAATATCTCTTGTTTTCTTCAAGATAACTGTCCATATCATCAGATATAATAAAATAAAATAAACTAAACAGAATAAAACCAATCAAATCAAAAGAATGAAAGCGTATTTTAAAGAGAATAAAACCAAACAAAGTAAAACAGAATAGAGCCAATCAAAACAAAACAGTGAAAGTGATACAAGAGTTCAAAACAGAATAATAGGAAATCATCAATGGTTACCATAATGTCTCTTGTTATCTTCAAAATTGCTGCCCATACCATCAGACATGATAAAATCAAACAAAACAAAACAGAATGAAACCAGTCAAAACAGAACATTCAATAAAACCAAACAATAAAACGGAACAAAACAAAACAGAGAGAACAATACTGGATTTCAAGAACAAGACAGAAGGAAATCCCCCATGTTTGCTATAATGCATATTGTTATCCCCTTAAGAGATGCTCAGACTACTGGCCTTAGGGCTGCAAAATCAACAGAACAATAGAAGCATTGTTTTGGTACCTCAGATGCTGTCAACTCAGCCTATCCTCTGAATCAGCTGGTTGCTTATGGGAGTTTGGGGACATGAGACGGTGTTTTCTTGTCTCCCAGCCTGTTGGCTTACAAGAAGGGTGAATTGGCTTCTTGTTCTTTTTATTACTCGTCCCAGGCCCAGCATTGCTTCTGTCGAGTCATGGGAAGGGGTAATTTGGCTTGTTCACCTATCAGGACCTGCATGGCTTGTGCTGGGTCACAGGAAAGGTAGATTTGGCTTGTTCTCCTCCCGGGACCCACATGGCTTGCACATTTTCAGTTTTACTAGATATTACTAAATTACTTTGCAAGATGAGTTCACATTCCTACCATGTATGAACTTTTTTTTATTTCTCACTTAAAAATGTTATTTTACTTTTAATTCTCATATAAAGCAATAATGCTTTAAACAGACTACTTAAAGAAAATGAGAATATGATTTACCAGTTAAAACTAAAATTCTGTTTACAGTAGCATACTGGTGTTTTATAGGCTAACATCAGTGGAGCACTCTTCCTTGTTGTGTGTCCCGTGAAGAATGCCAGCCCCTCACACCCTCAACTGAGTGCTTCCCAATTGAACCAGATTGATATGATAGCTCAGTCAGTAGCAGAGCTGGGCTTTTACCTATTCATATTCACAACCTTTTTCAGTTTTAATTGCTAACTTTTTTTTTTTCGTCTTTTTGAATAGGGTCTTGCTGTGCAGTTCAGGCTGGCCTTGGGCTCACTTTGTAGCCCAGGCTGGTCTCGAATTCCCAATGATCCTCTTACCTCAGCCTCCTGAGTGCTGGGATTACAGGAGTGTGCCATCACACCTGGCTAAATTGCTAGCTTTTTTGGGGGGATTGAACTCAGGGAGCATTGAACTACATTCTCAGCCTCTTCCCTCCCCTCTTTTTCTTTTCTTCTTCTTCTTTTCTTTTTTTTTCTTTTTTTCTTTTTTTTTCCTTGAGGCTAGGTCTTACTAAATTGCGTGAGCTACCCTCAAGTTTACAGTCCTACTGCCTCAGCTTCCCATGTAGCTGGAATTATGTGTACTACCATGCTTGGCTAATTAACTAACATTTAAAGTAGCAATTTTGGCTGCCTGCCAGTAACCAGCTCAGTAGGGAGGCAGCAGCTGGCTCTGCCCCTGTGTGCACTCCAGCAGCCATTGAAAGATACTGCCTGCAGGTAACCAGCTCAGGTTGGGAGGCAGAGGCAGTCTCTGCCCCCTCAAGCACTCCAGCAGCCACTGAGAGACACTGCCTGCAGTTAACCAGCTTGGTGGGGAGGCAGCAGCCGGCCCTACCCACATGGTGCACTCCAGCAGCCCTCTGGATGCTTCGAACCCAGGTAGCCAGCATAGGCTGGGAAAAACAGCAGCTGGCCCTGCACCAACACACCCCATGGCCATCATTGGATACCCATAGCCAGCACTGGCCAGGCGAATCCAGGAGAACCAAACAGTCACACTCCAGAGAAATTGGAGTCAAGGTAGGAAGTGCCTGGGAGCCTACTACCCACTTGTTTGGAAGAACCCAAGAAAATGTCAAGACGAAAAAACAAAAGGCATTCCCTGGACTCCAACCCAACCAGAGCAAGTCCAGGAGATGAAAACATGGAAGAGATTGGGAGCCACACCCCTGAAGTTTCTGAAGTGATGGCAACTGAAGTAAAGAGACAGCTTCATGAGGCTACAAAAGAAATTAGAACAGAAATACTATCTCAGGTAAAAGAAGAAATGAAAAACATAATAAAAGAATTGCTAAGCATCTCTAAAGAAGATACGGATAAAAAAATAGAGGAGCATAGGAAAATGAGGGAAACCATGAATGAACAATATAAGAGATTTAGAATGCATGAAACAGGTTCAAAGAGATATCCAGGAAATTAAAAATTCCACTGAAAATGGGCAGAACCACTTGAAAGACTTTCAGACCTTGAAGACAGGTGTGCAGCTTGTGATCGTGAAAGGAAAGATCTCTTAAAAATAACAAGGAACTAGCAAATAACAATTCAATGACTGCAAGACTGCAAAACAAAAGAATCTAAGAAGAATAGGTGTCAGTGAAAAAGTAGGGGTCAACACAAATGACATTAAAATTCTGTTTACAGAAGTAATAGCAGAGAACTTCCCAAACATGGGAAAAGAACGTGATATACAAATAAGTGAGGCATATAGAACTCCAGCTAGCCATAGCCAAAATAAATCTATACCCAGACATAGAATAATCAAGATCCAAGAAATTCAACGCAAGGACAGAATATTAAAAGCTGTTAGACAAAAGAAACATCACCTATAAAGGAAAGCCCATCAGAATCACGGCAGGCTTCTCAACACAAACCATCAAGTCAAGAAGAGCTTGAAGTGAAGTATTTCAAGTCCTGAAAGAAAACAACTTCCAACCCAGATTGATGTACCCTACAAAACTATCTTTCGAAATTAATGGAGAAACTTCCATGACAAAGAACAACTGAAGGAATTCATGACCACCAAACCAACCCTACGAGGAATACTGAGAGAGATAAAAAAGACCATGGTTCCAGGAACAGTGGCAGAGGGGGATCACTGAGCGAGGCAGACAGTTGAATGGAGGGGAAAAGTAGGCAGCCAACAGCAGGAAAATAGCCTGGCAGAGACAGGCAGTGCATGTTGGCCATAACCATTAATGTTGATGGCCTCAATTTACCAGTAAAATGGAACACAGGCAGAGTAGATCAGGAGATAAGATCCATCAATATGCTTTATACAAGAAACACATTTAACTGAAAAAGAAATTCATAGACTAAAAGTTAAAGGATAGAAAACAATGCTCAGCCGGGCGTGATGGCGAACACCTTTAATCCCAGCACTCGGGAGGCTGAGGTAGGAGGAGCGTTGTAAGTTCGAGGCTGGCTTGGACTACAACGCGAGCGCAAGGCCGGCCTGAGCTACACAGTGCGACCCTGCCTCAAAAAACCAGGGTTGGGAGTTTGGCTTAGTGACTTAAGCACCTGTCTGACAGGTGTTAGGTTGTGAGTTCAATCCCCGGTGCCGCAAAAAAAAAAAAAAAGAAAAAAAGAAAACAATGCTCCCTGTGACAGGAAATCAGAAAAAGCAGTCGAGGTAGCTTGCCCATCTGCTGCAGAATGAGAAAGAAAGTATGGCATTTCTATACTATGGAAAGCTACTCGGCTATAAAGAAAGATAACCTCGAGGCTCTTGTAGATAAATGGATACAAATTGAGATCATGCTCATGGGTGAAATGGTTCAGACTCACGTGGGTGAACATCATGTTGTCTCCCCAGTATAAAAAACTAAAGGAGTTAGCGGGATCCAAAATGCAGTCAATGTTGTGAAGGTGAAAGGGGAGGAGATGTCTACAGGGGGAAGGCAGTGGCCTTTGTTAATCTATATCCTGTTTTGAAACCTTGTATTGTTTTCATTGTTCTGTTTTGCTTGATTTTATTGTTTTGTTTGATTTTATCATATTTGATGGCATGGACAGCGATTTCAAAAATAACAAAATGTATTATCATCACCATTATTGATTTCTTATTATCTTGTTTCAAAGCCCTGTATTGCTTTACTTGTTTTCCTTTGATTGATTTTATTCTATTTTGTTTTGTTTGATATTATTATGTCTGATGGTATAAACAGCTACTTTGAAGATAATGAGATGTATTATGATAGTCACTGTTGTATTCCTATCATCTTGCTTTGAAGTCCTGTATTGCTTTTATTGTTTTGATTGGTTTTATTCTGTTCTGTTTTGTTTGATTTTATTGTGCCTGATGGCATAGGAAGTTATTTTGAAGATAGCAAGAGGCATCATGGTAGCCATTGTTCGTTTCCTTTTATCTTGTTTTGAAGTCTTGTATCATGTTCATTGTTTTGTTTTGATTGTCTCTGCTTTGTTTTATTTCTTTTGGTTTTATTCGCTTCAAAATTAAAAAATAAATAAATAAAGTAGCAATTCTTCAGAGTTGGAGGGTTCTCTTGTCATTCCCAGGGTTATGTGTGGAACCACAAATGCTATATTTCCTATTATGGCATACCTAGGAATGTTAGTCTACTGATGTAGAATTTCAATAAATCTTTTCTTCTCTTTTTTCCTTGAGGGGGAAGTTGAAGCTGTTTTCTGTTCTTTGCGGGATACTGTTATTCTTCATGTAGCTTCCACCTTGGCGCTTATTGAAGCATTTGGGATAGCAGTAGTTTCTTTCTAGTGGGTTAATGGTGTTTTGTAATTTATAGGCATGTTTTAGATGCCATATGTGAACCAATTACATGCTGTTCCTCTTAATCATTTTTCCTGTCAGAGAGCTAATGCTCTTAAATCTTGGAAGATTAACAAAAATTACATGAAATAAAGTTTCTCTCCTACGTAAATCAATCAAAATTATAGCTTTACCAGGTAAGTTAAAATGGAGGTTAGCAATTCCAATTTTTCACTTTTTAAAGAGGTTGTTCTGAAGCCTTTAAAAAATAATATATCACAAGAGATAATACAATTTTTTCAAAATAAATTTTTATTAACTATAATTTACAAAATGGAAATTCCATTTAAAGACTGTGGACTGAGGACTTGTCATATAGCCTTTCCATGTTGCCCCAGACACTTAGAAATGATAGACCAGGATTTTAAAAATACTCTGTAGAAACCTGAGAGGGGAAATCCTTGTAGACCTCAGACTATGAAGAATCTCTGAAAGCAAATGACATTTGGATGCAGAAGAAAATCTTGATGCAAAGCAAGAACACGAAAGTACTGCTGATAAAGTTAGGAAATAAGTCTAGTCTTCCTTGTTAGAGGAAGTTGCTATGGGGAGCTACGAGTTCTCAGGACAAGTGACAAGATGACTTTGGTATCACAGCATGGTAGTGGAGGTGTCTCAGGCAGGTGAGGGAGGTGCAAGAGTACGGTTGGGAGAGATAGGACAGGGTTCTAGGTGGCTGTTGAATATAGAAGAATAATGGGCTCCCTTGCTCAAAGGACTAGCTACTGTGCTTTTCCGCATGGTAGCACCTTATGTCGTTTCTCCACTTTAACCAGGAGCAACCCCTATGCCTTCTTTTCCATGTCAGTGGTGCAGACACACGAGGTAGCTGCCTCAGTAGAAAGTCCTGATACACAGATGAACACTAAGTCAGAACTCATCCAGAATGAGAGGAAGACAGCCACGCAGAAAAAATAACTGAAGAATTTGTCTCAGAAATAGAATTAAATAAATAGAACTAGATTTTATAATAAATATAGTTCAGTCCTTAGAGGGATCAGAGCAGTTGTTTTTCTGGTACCAAAATAACTGTTGATCCAGGAAATTAAATTTTGATTGTCAAAATAAGAAATTCAGTAGATGAGTAGATTAATGGTGTTTACTACTAAAGAGCAAATTTGTGAGTTGGAAACTAGCAAATTGCTCCTGAACACATTATATATGGATAAAGTAATACAAAAAAGTGAACTCATGAGGGATAGACTAAGAAGTTCCTCTGTTAAGAGTTCCAGAAAGTGCCTAAAGAGAGGACAAAGTGGCAGTATTGAAAGTAGTAGGTCCACTGTCAGTATGGTTGTCCAGGCTTACCCTGATGTCTTATGTCTTCTGCATGAAACCCATAGAAATGACACACACTAAGTTAAATAGCTTTACTTCCAGAATTGAAGACAAAAGAAGAAATGTTCCTGAGTTGAAGTCATAGATATCTTTAAATGCAGAAGGTATATAGTAACTGGGAGGGTGCAGAGCGGAGCTGTGTGAGTAGCCTGGTGAAGATCACGATTTACTGCTGTAGCCCTAAAGCTATGCTTCAAGCTCACTTTTCTCTCTTCCTCTTCATATCCCATTGATTAATTTTTTAAATCCTGCTATTTTCATACTCCACTTCCCAAAATTCTCTGCTTTTAACTAATGTAACTATTAAGCTTTGTACGTCTGTAGATAGCTAGTTAATGTTACACCATTGCTGTTGAATACTGTTCTATTGTTAGAGGTGGAGCTGTTCCATGTTGTAGATATTTACTGTGAGCCAATAGTCCATCAGTATTTGTTTTGTCTTAGTATTCGTACTGTAAGTATAGATCCCTTTTCTATAGTTTTAAGAGTATTACAGGGCCGGGGATTTAGCTCAGTGGCTCAGGCGCTTGCCTGGTAAGCACGAGATCCTGAGTTCAATCCCCGGCACCAAAAAAAACAAAAGTAGAGTATTACATTATTGGCTCCTAGGGTTTATAAATATTTAGTTTATATTCAGTAAATATTTATATCATTTATAGGCTATAATTGATTCTGATTTTATTACTTTAAGATCACATAGCTATTGCTACTAACTGATTTTCTTAGGATGCCAGTATCTGGATTGCCTTGGTGAATTGAGTACTGGGCCAAATATGCTGTAGTCTTGCATCCCAAGTAACTGGAGATGGTTGGATATTGGGACAGAAGCAAAGGCCAATAGTTACCATGCCCTGGGGATACAACTGAAAAGTAGACATTAACTAAAGAGGTTTCCATACTAGTTAACAAAGTTTTCCACTACAGTTAACCTGCAAGCCTCAACACACACGTGCACATGTGCCCACACATGCACACACAAACACAAGCTGTGAAAGCAAGCCAATGAAATGCCCCCAAAAACTCCCACATCCCCCAAAACTGAGGCATGGGTATTAAAAGGGAGGAAATCAAAAGCCACACACCCAAATTGCTCATAATAATATCAGGAGAGATACCAAAATAGATCAGTAAGGTATTTGGCAAGATATAGAAGATATAAATAAACAGATACTAGGCCAAATAAAACATTCAGCTACAGTTGACACCAATAAAAAGCTAGCAGAGCTAAACAAAATATTGCAAAACATGAACAACCAACATACAAAAAAATTAGGGTCCATTAAAAGGCTCCAACTAGAAATTCAGGAGACTAAAAAGTCTGTTGAAAGTGTGGTCTGAAAAAGTGGTCAGTATGAGGCTAGAGTATCCAAATTAGAAGAGAAAGCTGTTGATGACCAGTTAATAAGAGACACCTTAGAAACAACAAGGAAACAAAAAATGGATCAAACATTGCTAGATGACACAAAGAAGACTAAGACTAATTGAAATTAGTGAAAACTCAGAAGACAGAACAAATGGCATTAAAACCTTGTATACTGAAATAATAGCAGAAACTTTTAAAATAAGGAAAAATAGGGACTGGGAGTTTGGCTCAGTGGCTTAAATGCCTGCCTGGCAGACAGAGGTTGAGAGTTCAATCCCCGGTACCACCAAAAAAAAAAAAGAAAGAAAGAAAAGAAAAATAACATATAGATAAGTGAGGCATCTAGCATCACAAATAGCCATGATCAGAAAAGAACCTCTCCCAAACATATTGTAGTCAAAACACCAGAATTCCAACACAGGAGCACAATCATAAAAACTGTTAGAGAAAAGCAGTGATGCATTTATAAAGTAAAACATATTAAAGTTACAGCAGACTTCTCAACAGGAACCTTAAATGTTAGGGGAGCCTAGAGTGATGTGCTTCAAGCCCCAAGAAAAAAGTTTCCAATCTAGATTGATATATTCTGCAAAACTGTTTCAAAATTCATGGAGAAACAAGATATTTTCATGATAAAGAACATCTAAAGGAATTCATAACCACCAAACCAGCACTCAAAAAAATTACAGTGGATACCCTAGAAAATGACAGTTAAGCTGACAATGACAAAGGTTTCAGACAATGAATGCCAGGTATAGTGAGCAGTTAAGTAGAAAGGGAAGATAGGGAATCCACTATAGGAAAATAAGGGAATGGCAGGAATAAGTCAATTTATTTCAATAACAGCTCTCTCATTGTGAATGGTCTCAATTCCTGAAATAAAGTCACATAGTGTATTGGTATTCACTTGTTGCTCAGACAAAACACCTGACACACAAAATTAGGGAAGGAAAGGTTTATTTAGCTTACAGTTTTTGGAGGTTTCAGTACACAATCAGCTGGCTCCAAGGCAGGGTGGCATGGCACAGGAACAACACCTCAAGGCATCACCGGGCAAAAGCAGCCAGAGTAAAAAGGGGACCAAGAGCAAGCCTCTTTTCCTCCTTTATATAGTACACAGGACACCACCTCCCCACCCCCCCACCAGGGTGGGTGTAGCATCCACAAACATCCTTGCCTTCCTTTGCACAGGATGAGGATGTTTACAAAGTAAGATCTCTGGCTCCCTCCTGAGTCTCTCAGTTAAACTTCTGACCTTCTCAAATTGTAACAATGACCAGGTAACTGTGCTCTACACCCCAGGATGTAGAGCTGCTGAGTTACTTAATTAAGCTGCTAGACTTTTCAAGTTGACACAATGTATAAACTATAACACATAGTGACAGAATGAATCAAGAAAGAAAATCCACTTGAGAGACTGAGGCAGGAAGATTGTTGTGGGTTTGAAACCATCCTGGGTTACAAAGTGAACTCAAGGTCAGCCTGAACTGCATAGTGAGACCCTGTCTCAGAAAGACAAAAAGAAAAAGAAAAGAAAATCCAGTGTTTGTTGTATACAAAAACCACATCATTTCACTCCCCCCCCCCAAAAAAAACCTCTTAGACTAAAAATCAAAGGATGAAAAGCAGTATTTCATGGAACAGGATCCTAAAAAAAAACAGGTATAGCTAGCTTATATTCATGCAGGTTTCAAGCCAAACTGATCAAAAGAGGCAAAGAAGTTCACTACATATTGGTTAAGGGAACAATCCAACAGGAAGAGATAACAGTTATTAGTATCTTTGCCACAAAAGATGGTACATCCAACTTCATTTTTTGTGTTTTTGAGACAGGGTCTTGCTATGCAGTTCAGGCTGGCCTTGAAATCACTTTGTAGCCCAGGCTGTTCTCAAACTCACAGTGATCCTCCTGCTTCAGCCTCCTGAGTGCTGAAATTACAGATGTGCACCGCCATGCCTGGCTATCACATCCAGCTTCATAAAACAAGTACTACTAGACACAAAACACCAAATAAACATAAACACAGTTGGAGTGAGAGACCTCAATACCCCACTATCACAAATAGATCAACTATATAAAAATATCAGGAAAAAAAACCAACAGTTAAGTGAAATCTTCAAACAAAGAAATTTTATAGGTATCCTCAAGTCTATTAAGTGTACCACCCAACAATAGAATACACATTCTTCTCAGCAGCACATGGAACTTTCTTCAGGTAGACCACAGACTAGCCAATAAAGCAAGCTTAAGTGAATGTAAAGGAATTAAAATTATACCTTTCTTATTATCAGATCATAGCACAGTGAAATGAGAAATCGGTTTCTAAAAACTCATGAATTATACAACTACATGAAACTAAACAGTACACTCTTAAACAGTGGGTTACAGAGGAAGTCAAAGAAGTTAGCTCATAGAATCAAACAAGGATGGCAGTACAACAGACTACAACCTGTGAGACAAAATGGGAGCAGTCTTAAGGGGGGAATTTATAGCTGCTCATGCCCATGTCACAAAAACAGAATGAGGCCAACTAAATAAGCTCACAGTGCACCGCACTGTCATAGAAAAACAAGAGCAATCCAAACCCAAAGCTAGGACAAGGAAGGAAATTTTAAAGATCAGAGCAGAAATCAGTGAAATTGAGACCAAAAAAACAATACAAAGAATTAATAAATTGAAAAATTGGTTCTTCTAAAGAATAAACAATATAAACAAACCTTTAACCCATTTAATAAAAAAAAAAAGACTATTAACAACTATTTCACAAACCTGTATGCCGACATATTGGAGAATTTAGAAGAAATGTATGTATGTATGTATGTATGTATATTTCCAAAATGGAACCATGAAGATTAAAAACCTTGAATAATCCAGTAACAGGCAATTAAATTAAAGCACAAAAAACATGACAAAACAAAAAAAAACCTACCAAGTGAAAAAGACCTGGGTGGGGAATCTGGATGGATTCATTGCTGAATTCTAGAAAAACTTCAGTGAAGATCTAACCCAATAGCCAGGCATGGTGGCACACGCCTTTAATCCCAGCACTTGGGAGGCTGAGGTAGGAGGAGCGTTGTGCATTCGAGGCCTGCTTTGGCTACAATGCAAGCACAAGGCTGGCCTGAGCTACATAGTGTGACCCTGCCTCAAAAAACTAGGGCCGGGAGTTCAGCTTAGTGGCTTAAGCACCTGTCTGGGAGGCGCGAGGTTGTGAGTTCAATCTCTGGTGATGCAAAAAAAAAAAAAAGATCTAACCCAAATACCCCTCAAGCTCTGTAATGAAATTTAGAGGGAAGTAATACACCCAAAATCATTCTAGGAAGCTTGCCCTACCCTGATTCTAAGACCAGACAAGGATCCAACCAAAAGAGAGAACTATAGAGAAGTCTCTTACAGATGGTAAAATTATCAACAAGATACTGGCAAATAGGGTGCGACAAATCATCAGAAAGACCATACATCGCAACCAGGTAGGCTTCATCCCAGGAATGGATGGGTGGTTCAATATATGCAAATCAATAAATGCAATATATCACGTAAACAGAACCAAGGACAAAACAATTACATGACCACCTCAGAGCAGCAAAAGCCATTAACAAAACACAGGATCTTTTCATAATAAAAATCACTTAAGAAAATAGGTATAGAAGAACCTTGTCAATCTGATAAAAGCCATTTATGACAAACCTACTGCCACATTATGTTCACTTTCCCTCTAAAATCAGAAACAAGGTCTGGGGATTTAGCTCAGTGGCACAAGCGTCTACCTGGCAAGTGTAAGGTCCTGAGTTTGATCCCCAGTACCAAAAAAAAAAACAAAACAAAAAACTGTCAAAATCAAAACAAGATGAAGATGGCCACTATCATCACTCCTGTTCAACATAGTACTTGAAATGTTAAGAGTAACTAGGCAAGAATGAAAATGAAAGGGATATATATAGGAATTAACCAAAATTATCATTATTTGCAGATGGTATGATCCTCCATATAGAGCACCCAAAAAATTCACCAGAAGACTCTTAGAATTAATAAGTTAAATTTAGTAGTCTAGCAGGGTACAAAACTACACAAAAATCAGTAGTATTCCTGATAATGAACCCACTGAGAAAGAAATTAGGAAGAAATACCATTCACACCAGCACCAGGAAAAGTTAAATACTTAGGAATTAACCTAAGAAAGTGAAAGACCTCTACAACTAAAACTACAGTACTATGAAGAAGAAAATTGAAGATGACATCAGAAAATTGGAAGATTTCTTCTGTTTCTGGATAGGCAGAACCAATATAGGCAAAATGCTCATACATCCAAATTTGACATACAGATTTAATGCAATTGGAATCAAAATACCAAGAGCATTTTTGACAGAACTGGAGAAAACAATACAGAAGTTCATATGGAACCCAAAGAGGCCCAGAATAACAAAAACAATCCTGTGTAACAAGAGTACAGTGGGAAGCATCACAATCTCAGACTTGAAGTAATATTTCAAAGCCACAGAGATAAAAGCAGCATGGTACTGGCACAAACACAGACACTTGGATCAATGGAACAGAATAGAGGATACATAAACAGTCCCAAGTGCATCCAACTATTTGATCTTTGCAAAGGGGTACTGAAGAAATACCAGCCCTTCTAACAAATGATCCTATGAAAACTGGCTATCCACATGCAGAAAATTTAATTTAGACCCCTATCTCTCACGAAAGTCCAAGTGGGTCAAAGAATTAAATGTTAAAACAGAAACACATTAATTTCCTGGAAGATAAAGTAGGTAAAACCCTTGAAGTCATGGGCAAAGGCAAGGACTTTCTGAACAGAACCCTAGTTGCACAGGAAATAGCACCGAGAATGAAAAAAGTGGGATCATATCGAAAAACTTCTGCACAGCAAAAAGAACAACCAACAGAGTAAGAAGACAACCTACAGAATGTGAAAAAAATTTGCCAGCTATTCATCAGAGGACTAATATCTAAAAAGTTAGATTCCCCAAAATAAAAGACACATTCAAAAAATAGGCAACTGAAATGAACAGACACTTCATGGAAGTAAATGTGGCCAATAAATACATAAAGAAAATGCTCAACATTATGGGTCATTAGAGAAATGCTAATTAAAACAATACCAAGATTCCATTTTATCCCAGAATAATCTTCATCAAAAAATCAAATAATAACAAATGTTGATGAGGCTGCAGGGGAAAAGGAAGCCTTCTACATTGTTGGTGGGAATGTAAACTAGTACAACCACTATGGAAATCAATATGTAAATTCTTCAAAAAAACTAATGCTAGAAGTTCCATTTGACTCACCTATTCCCCTTCTAGGTATCTTTCCAAAAGAGAGACATCATAGTACAGCAATACATGTATACCTGTACTTATAACAGCATAATTAATAATAGCTGAATCTTGGAAGCAGCCTATGTGTTCATCAATAGATGAATGGATAAAGAAAATGTGTTTACACATGGTGGCATACCACTCTGACATAAAGAAAGATAAATGAGTCATTTGTAGAAAAAATGGATACATTTGAGGCCATAATGTTGAGAATAAATGAGGCACACAAGCTTAGATATTGCATGGTTTGTCTTACATGGGAAACACAAGATACAAAAAAAAGAGCAAAAGATAATAGGAAGTAGTGATATTTTTCTCAAGTGGGAGGGGGATCAAGGGACAGGAGGAAAGAGAAAGGGGATGTAAAAGGAAAGTAAGATGAGTTATGTACATGTACCAACTCCACACAATGAGTATAAACATTATGTATTATAAATATTTACTAATAAAAAACGCATGTGAAAAAATAAGGAAAGGATAAGAAGAGACATCTAAATGCTAAAAAGAATAATTTCCCAAGAATGGATACCAGTATAATATTGTTTACTCTCAGTAACTTTCTATGACTGTAAATATGTTTATGTGTGTGTTTATGGGCTCATTCTGTATAAAAACCCATCACATTCCATCCTTAAAGTGGCATAAAAGGTCCTACATTGCCCCCGTGACCTTGCCTCCTTAGCTCTCTTTCCTTAGTTCCTACTCCCTTCCCTATTCCTGCATCAAGGATTCTGCACTTCATGCCATTCCTTCAACATATCAGCTAGATTTGCATTTTAGAACCTCTGACCTCATCTTTTTTCTGTGGAAAGCACATTCCCCTGCACATGCCTTGCTCCCTGGTCTACTTTTTACCTTTACTTACAGGGAAGCCTCTGTGGCCACAGTACAGTAAAATTATGAGTTAACAATAACCTGAACAAATACTGGATAAAATTTAATAGACTTAAGAATTCATAAAGTAAGGAGAATGCATAATCAAGAGTAATAAACCAGACTGAAAACTCATGTCTAAACATCTCAAATGACAACTGTATGCATAATTTCTAGAAAAAAGATTGAAACTAAATGAACTTAGATTTTTAACTTTCTCAAAATAAAAAAAAAGAACTGATAAAACTGAAGTAGAAGGGGTAATAAAAGTGAGCTCCCCAAAATAATCGAAATTGAAAGAAACTGGATCAATATAACAAAATAATGTTTGAAAAAATAGTAAAATACATCTGTTGACCTGTATTTTTTTAAAAAGCACAAAAAATAAGTTGAGGAATGAAAACAAGCCAGGCATGTTGGTGCCTGCTGAGGCAGGAGGATTGCAGTGAGATCAAGGCCATCCTGGGCTGCAAAAGCAAGTTCAAGACCAGCCTGTACTACATAGTGAGACCCTGTTTAAAAAAAAAAAAAAAAAAAAAAAAAAAAAGAAAGATGAAAGGAAAACAGGAATTTGGATACAGAACAGTTTTGCTTTTTTGTCACTGTCAGAAAATATTACAAGCTTTATATTGATAAATTGGAAGACTTACATAAAATGAGTAATTTTTCAGGAAAATGGATATTACCAAATTTGGTACAAGAAGTAGAAACTCAGTAGCCCACAAGTAAGTGAAAAATATTGGAATGATTGTCACGGGTCTGTTCCTCCATGAAGGCTCAGTGCCAGGCAGGCAAGTTGTCTCAAACATTTGCGGAAAACATGCTGCTTCAGAGCACAAAGTTGGAGCCTATCTAATCAATTTTACTAGACCAGTATTACTTGTCACCAAATGTGCAAGAAGAGCACCAAAAAAGAAAATTGTAACCCATCCTCACTTTAGAATATAGGTGGTGGAAAAAACCCCACATAGAATATAGGCAGAGTATCTCTACTTTAAAAAGTTAGTCAATTGCCAAGCCTAGGGGCACACACCTGTAATCTCAGCATTTGGAAGGCTGAGGCAGGAGGATTGCTGTTAGTTTGAGGCCAGTCTGACCTACATAGTGAGTTCAAAGCCAGCTTGGACTACACAGTGAGACACTGTCTCAAAAAAATTACTAAATTAATTCAAATACAGTCAATTTGACACTTATCTTGGAAGTACAAGCATAATTCAACTTTTAGTTCAGATATTTGCACCAATGTAACTGCTAACTCTAGCAGCTTGGTAGACTGCTTTCCTCACTAACAGAGACATGTGTACTGAATCAAATACAAGATCAAATTGCCGAGTTGAGCTCAAGTTAGCATTGAAATCCCTTGTTATCAGAATTAAACCTAAGGTGGTGGAGTCTCATGGATCAGTTATAGAGTCCATACTAAAGTTAGGCCCCAAAGGTTAGTAACCCATGACATAGAAAGATCTGTACTGGGTATTACTCGACATGAGTAGAACTAATATTTTTTAGAATGGCTAAGACTTTAGAAGAGCTGCTTTCTTAAGAAAGAAGGAATAGAAAAAAAAATCCACTGTCCCAGAGAAGGTACAAAGAAGTACAATGGATCCTTGAGTTACAACTGGCCTCACATACGAAGAGCTTGGGTTACAACCAGAATTTTAGATTTAACTTATGACCAAAGTCTTGAGTTCTGACCTGAATGTTGGCCACTTGCATTGTTATAAACAAAGACTCAGGATGCCAGAAAAGCATATGTAAGCATACGTAGGTGTCAGTCTGAGTCCAGGTGCATGTTTGTGAATGTGATTTTGGTCAGTGCTTTATATAATTGCTACAATTACTGCTTCCAAAATGGCTCCCAGAAAGCTAGAAAACAAGCTAAAGAAGAAAAGGTAAAGAAAGCAGTCACAATCAAAAAGAAGAAGGAAACTTTGGAGAAATATGAGAGTGTGTGACCAATCTCGCTCATTTGACAATATTACAGAGGAAAGATTTGTGTAAGGAAGCTAGTGTTGCTGAAGGTATTACTATTATTAGTCGTGATCAACAGTGTTAGATGAGATACAAGGCTATTACTATATTAGTGTGGATAAATGAAAGGCAGATGACAGGTTTTAGCCTGAGTCTATAATCTGTGAAAAACTAGGACAATAAATGCAGATCTCATAAAGGATAATTCATCAGCGAGTGATAATGGTGAAACATTTCCTGCCAGTAAGGGGTGGCTCCATGATTTTAAAGTGAGAACCGGGGTTCATAGTGTAGACATGGTGAAGCAGCCAGTGCTGATAAAAGGGATGCTAAAAATTACACCACTTCAAAACAGTGACACAGAGAAGTGGCTTTTGCTCTCATTAAGTCTTCAACTGTGATGAAACTGGCCTCTCCTGAAAGAAAATGCACAGGAAGACATACATTACTGAGAAGAGGAAAAAATGCCAGACCACAAGCCTATGAAGGATAGGCTAACCTTGCTGCTATGTGCCAATATGAGTGGTGAGCTCAAGATGAAGCCTCTCTTGGTTTATCACTCTGAGACCCCCTAGAGTGTTGAGAAAACACAATCTTGAAGAATAGGCTAGGGGTCATGTGGAGATGTAATGCAGAAGCCTGGGTAACGAGTAGCTTTTCTTGAGTGAATCAGGGAGGCTTTCTGTCCTACCGTTAAGAAATATCTGGAGGGCAAAAGTATGTCACTGAAGGCTCTCCGTATTACGGACAGTGCTCCTGCTCACCCATGAGATTTGGAAGAATTGGCTGAAGAATTCTCATGGCTCTCAGTTGCAACTCTTCCACTGCAGCCCGTGGACCAACAGGTTATGGCTAATTTTAAGAAGTTATTTACCAAGGAACTGTTCCTGAAGTGCTTCCAGATGGTCTCAGATACAGATTTAAGCCTTAGAGTGTTCTGGAAGGAACATTACAACATCCTTCCCTGTGGGGGTTAATTGAGAAATCTTGGGCCAATGTCTCTCTAAGCACACTGAGATCTGCCTAGAAGAAAGTGTGGCCTAAAGTTATACAGGTGAGAGACTGTGAAGGGTGTGTATAGGAGCCTGAGCCTTCAGTTGCCCCTGTGATTTATAACATTGTCACTACAGCAGAGTCCATAAGCTTGCAGATAGTCGTGATATTGAGGAACTGGTAGAGGAATGCTCAGAGGAACTATCTGCTGAGGAACTTCAGCAACTTCTGGCTGAGCAACAGAATGACAGCCTGATGAGCTCTCTGAAGGGTGTGGGGGCATCAGTAATCAACGTAGTGAAGTTCTTCTGAAATAAAGGAAATCCTGAAAACATGAACAGAGCTACAGACATTTGTAGAGAACATCCACCCAGACAGAGAAAAAGCCAATCATTGCATTCACTTGCTTAATAACAATGTCATGTCATAGTACAGAACAGCATTAAACAAAATACAGAAATAGACAACGTTAGACCAGTTTTTAGTTCTGAAAAGCCAGAAGTTTTTAGTTCTGAAAGCCAGAAGCCGTCTTAGTGGGCTGCAGGACTCCCAAGGAGAGAAAGGGCAGCAGAGAGCCGGATTCCTGATGTTCTCATTGGAGGGGACTCTCCTTCCAAACAACCACCTTCCATTTCATCCTCCCTCCCTGCAAGCCAAAGATGTCAGCTTGAATAGTGAGTACTGTATGAAATTGTTGTTTCTGGTAAACTAGGGATATTTTATAATTTTTTGGTGACTACAGTAGGAAGATTATTAGTGTTTCTGGTAAATTACGCACATTGTACAGCCCATTTTTATTATGAAAAGGTTAGCTAAGGGGTTCTTTGTGAGGTTCAGAAAGCATTATGGGTATTTTCATTATTTCTTACAGGAAAAATAGTTTCGACTTACAACCAACTTGAGTTACAACCAGCCCTTGCAAACAAATCGAGTTCATAAGTCAGAAGTTCACTGTATATAATTGCCAGACTCTGGGGAAAAAAGAAAACAAAAACAGAAACCTTGAAAAACTGAAACCATAATGTTTGCCAAGCAGAAATATCCATTCCAAATTTCTGCCACTTAAGTTGCATGGAAATTCCCCCCAAAATAATATAATCCTTTAACCAAGGGAAATGAAACCTTAGTTGCACTTTCTGGTATGCTAGGCATTAGCCACATGTGGCTATTTTTATTTTTTTTTTATTTTTTTTTTTTATTTTTTTTTTTTTGCGGCACCGGGGATTGAACTCACACCTCGCGCCTGCCAGGGCAGGTGCTTAAGGCACTGAGCCAAACTCCCAGCCCGGGTTTTTCGAGGCAGGGTCGCACTGTGTAGTTCAGGCCGGCCTTGCGCTCGCGTTGTAGCCCAAGCCGGCCTCGAACTCACAACGCTCCGCCTACCTCAGCCTCCCGAGTGCTGGGATTAAAGGTGTGCGCCACCACGCCCGGCTACTTAATTAAAAGTAAATAAAATTAAAAATTCAGTTCTCTTGTCACAGTAGCAAGATTGCCAGTGTTCAATAACTATGTGTTTAGGGACTGCCATGTTTGATAATGCAGAAATAATATATTTTTGTCATTCCTTGAAAGGTTTGTTGGGTATCACAGCTCCTTGCTACCTATGGAAGTAGAACAACAACAACAAAAGAACCCAAAAAACAATAAAAAATAGTGTTCCCACTTTTGCACTCTGGTTAGATGGGGCTCCCATGCAGAAACAGTCCTTACTAATGGTCAGTTCATTGTAAAATATGTCAGACCTAATCAAAGAGCAATATATGAGGGAAAATCCACAAGCACACACACAAAAAGCAAATTTAGCCCCCCAAGAACTTTAGAAAATGTTACATTAGCAAAGTTAAACAAATAACGTTAGTAATAATGGCATTTAAATAAAGTGAGCTGATAAGAAATAGAGACCAAATTGAATTTCTGGAAATAAAAAGAAACATTAAAGTTAAGCTCGATAAAGGAGTTAAGTAGCAAATTAGAGATGGCTAAAGTGAAAATTAAAGAATGGGAAACATAGCTGAGAAAATAAGCCTTATATAGAATCCTGAACACAGATAGGTAAAAGATGAGAAATACGAAAGTCAGTTAAAGAATTTGAAGATAGAATGAAAAGATCAACTAAGAATTATGTAGCTGATTAATCCTCTCAAGAACAAAGAAAGAAAGATATTTTGAGGAAGTTTGTCCTCAAGAAGGAATAAATAAAAGTTATACTTTGAGGGGAAAAAAAGAAATTGAAGGAGAAAGGAAGAATTGCAAGAAGAAACGCAGGAAGAACTGGTATGCAGTGGAATTGACAAATATGGGTAAATTTAAATAACCATCGTTAATAATACTAATAGTCATTGGCTAATAATGACTAATTTTGGTGGGCTTCAAATAACATGCAGCTGAAGTTCTAAACAGCTATTCTGTGAAACAAGTTGAGGCATGATTAGATTTAAAGAATTAAATGGATGAAGACAGATGCTGATTAAGATTGTGGATAAATGCTTATGCTAAAGTAGAGAAGATTCCTCATTTACCTGAGGATTTCATAGGCTTTGGACAAAGGGCCCTCTGCTGGGGGATATTTTTGTGCTTAAATCCATACATGTGGTGTGACTTGGAGCTCAAGATGATGTGTTCAGAGAGAGTAATTGGAAGTAAAAATGACAAGAATGGCCTCAAAGGCACCAGTATCAAGCTTTTTCTAATAGGCTGTTATCCCCCTGGTGTCAGGGCCTGTCAGCGTATACCCTAGCCAAAGAGTGTGCTGTGCCAGGAATTAGCTTGAGGCTGATTGAAAATACAGTGATCCAAGTTCAAGAAAAATGTTTTTTAGAGCCTCTTAGTGCTGGTTCATGGTTATTTGATGAAAACAGATCCCAGCCAGGCAGAGCAACTCGGTGTAACAATTATGGCACAAGTCACATGGGTCTCCATGTTGGCACCTGCTCCTCCGTTTGGAAGCTATGTCCCCACCTGCACCTGTGACTCACCTTGTGCACATCCCTCACCCACCCCACAATGTGGTTCTGGGTCATGACTGTCTCTTTGACCCTAACTCCACCTAACAGTGTCTCACTGCTCTGGGCTATCTCTCTCAATCCTTACGTGTTTTAAAGAATTTTACCTGTTGACAGCTAGGTTTGTTCTACCCTGAAAAAAGTAAAGCAGGCCTTATTACATGAGCTTTAGTTTTTGCACTGACCTCGGATTTCTACCCCTTTAAAATTGAGACTGTTAACATCTAATTCATAAGACTGTTGTGAGCATTAAATGAGCCCATAACATGAAGTAGGTTCTCAATAAGTGTTACTTTCATTTATTTTTTTAAAGTAGCCACTAGAAGAAGCAACCCAAAATGTAAAATTTCCAGAAGCAGAGGAAAATTAAAATGGTAAAGTGTAAAGGACAAAAAAATGTAACAAGTGACATAATAAGCCATAGAAATGAATAAAAGTAATAAAGCTACATCATTAATAAGTAGATTAACTGAATTTTCCAGATATAAAACAACATTTGTCTCCTGGATATTTAAAAAAGTCTGGCTCTATTCTGTCTACAAGAAATAGTTTAAAAATAAGGACATTGAAAAGCTGAAAGAATAAAAATAATGTATCAGACAAAATACTAAGTGAAAGAAATTTGGCATAAGTATATACATTTTTAGAAAAGGATCTCAAGGTAAAAGTAAAGAATAGTAAATCTTATGAGATATATATTTCATTTTAATTTCTGATTTCCTTTTTTTGGAGTGGAGACAAGGCTTTGCCAGGTAGTCCTAGTTGGTCTTGGCCTCCCTGTATTGTCCAGACTGGCCTCAGACTCAAGATCTTGCTGCTTCAGCCTCCTGAGTGCTGATATTATGGAGCCACCACATATGACTTCCAGTTTCATTTTTGAGGCTGTATTATCCTTGGTACCAAAAACTTACAAAGTCAGTAAGAAAAGGAACATTACAAGCCATTTGCACTCATAAATGAAATCTAAACAAAACAATAGAAAACCGAACCCAACAGTGTTCACAGAAGAAATACATCATGACCACACTTATTTTACTTAAACAGCTAAGGATGTATCATTATAATTTACTATAGATTTATAGATTAGTGAATTAAATACAGGTTATCATCTCAAAAGATTTACATGAAATATTTTATGAAACCCAACATCCATGGATGTTTTAAAACATACACACACACACACACACACACACACACTTAGCAGTCTAGAAGAAACTTCTTTAACCTAATATGGGATAATAAGTGTCTCTAATAATCAATAGTACCCATAATATTTACTGGTAAGATGTCAAAACAGTGTATCCTAAGGTTAAAAACAAGCAAAGAGGCTTGTTATCATCGAATAAAGATTCAGTATTCTATTAGGAATCTTTAGCAGCACAGTAAAGTAGGAAAAGAAAGGTTTTTGAATAGGAAGGAAACAAAATAAAATTATTACTTGATGTTAACTGTCAATTTAGAAAATCTGAAAAAATTTCTGGGTAATCAGAATTTCTGGCAACAAAACTAAAAAATCAGATTACATCAAAATTTGGCCAGGTATGGTGGCACATGCCTGTAATCTCAGCACTTGGGAGACTGAGGCAGAAGGATCACTGCAAGTTCAAGACCAGCCTGGGCTACAAAGTGAGTGCAAAGCCAGCCTGAACTGCATAGGGAAACTCTGTCTCAAAAAGACCAAACAAACAAAACATAAAAACCCTTAAAACTGTGTGCATTTAATACACAGCAGACTGAAGAGTCCCCATAAAATGGGAGAAGATATATCTGAATCAGATATTTTAAAAGGAGTTAATATCCAGAATATATAAAAAGTTACAATTCCACTACAAAACCCCACATATAACCCAACTGAGAAATGAGCAAGGGACTGGAAAGAACGTTTCTCTAGAGTTGAGGACCCACAGGGATATGAAAAGATGCTCAACACCACTAATCCCCAGGAAAATAGAAATCAGAACCATAGTTAGCTTCACTTCACATCCGTTATGGTGACTACTAAATTATTTAAAGGAAAAATAATAAACTTTATTGAGGATGTGGAAATATTAGAACCCTCATGAACTGTTGGTGGAGTGTAACATGCTGTAGCCTTTATGGAAAAGAGGAGGGAGGTTCCTCAAAAACTTAAGTAGAACTACCATATCATCCAGCAGTTCTGTTTCTGGGTAAATATTCAACAGAATTGAAAGTAAGGTCTTTGTATATTTATAGCAGCATTACTTATTAACAATAGCCTATAAGTGGAAGCAAACCAGGTATCCATCATCTGTGGTTATCAGGTCCTCAGAGTGGGACACAGGGCTGTTGTTTAATGGATACAGTATATAATTTCAGTTCTGTAGTTTGGGAACATTTGGAGATAGGTTGCACAACAATGTGAATATGCTTAACAGTGCTAAAATTGTACATTTAAAAACAAGTGAGGGGCCGGAGATGTAGCTCAGCAGCATAAGTTCTTGTCTGGCAAGCACAAGGTCCTGAGTTCGATTTCCAGTACCAAAAAAAAAAAAAAAAGATGATAAATTTTGGCTTAGTTTATTTTGCCATAACTGAAAAATAAGCCAGGCCTGATGGTGTCTCCTAGCACTGTAGGAGACAGAGGGATTGATAGTTGGAACTCAGCCTAGGCATCTTAGCTACTTAGTGAGACCTTGTTGTCTCAAAAATTTAAAAAGGACTGGCAGCAGACTCCCAGAAGAGAACAAGAATGGGCCCTTTCAGAACCCACCCCACTGGATCTGAGCGGCTCTGACCAGAGGACGACTAATCTGCCTTCCAGGGGACTGTGTGACCGGCTCTGACTCCAGGAGGAGAAACATGCACCTCCTGTAAACCTACCAGCGGGCTTAGAATCAAGGACAACACCAACACCCACCCACCCCATAAGCAACCTGCTGGTTCGGAGGTCTGGCTACATTGATAGCAACTAAGGAACATTAAGCAACTAAATGCTAGTATTGTTTCATAGATTTTGCAGGCCTAGGGCTGGCAACCTGAGCATCTCTTTGGAAGATGACAGTACGCAATGTAGCAAATATGGGGTACTCTCTTCTGTCTTGTCTTCGAGGCCCAATATGGTTCTCATTGTTTTGCTTTACTCTGATCATTATTATTATTATTATTTTGCTTTATTTTATATTCTGTTTTTATTGATTTTATTCTGTTTCGTTTTTGGTTCAATTCTACTATAACTGTTGGAATGGTCAGCTATTCTGAAGATAACAAGATATACTATAGTAGCTATTGTTTTCATAGTATCTTTCTTCAAAGTTCTGTACCAGTTCTGCTGCTTTGTTTTGATTGACTTTGTTCTGTTATGTCCTGTTGGATTTTACTATCTTTAAAATAAAATTTAAAAAAGGAATAAAAAGGACTGGCATGTAGCTCAATGTGAAGCCTTTGAGTTAAATCCCCAGTATTGTAATCAGTCAATTAGCAGACTGCTGGCTGCAAGACTATAGAATAAGAATAGTATTAGAGATGCATAGATTCTTTAAAGAATTTAAATTCTTCTAAGTTTAAAAATCTAAATCTTCATTGAAAGACATTAAAGGATGCTCAAACACATGGGGAAATAAACACATTCATAGAAAGGGGTATTCAGCTGTAAAGATGTTAGTTCCCCGCAAAATTATCTATTGATTCTATCAGTCCCCATTGAAATCCCAGCAGTGTTGTTATTGTTGGTGGTGGTGGTGGTGATGGTGTGCAGTGTGGGGTGTGTGTGTATGGTAAATGATAAACTGATTCTAAAATCTAGGTGAAAGTGCAAAAAAGAGTCAACAATAATGAAGACCCTGCTGTGGGTTTTTTTGTTTTGTTTTGTTTTGTACCTGGGATCCAGCTCAGAACCTCGCATTTGCCAGGCAGGCGTTTGTGCCACTGAGCTAAATTCCCAGCCCAATGAAGACACTCTTAAAGCAAATGTAAGTTTGGGCACTTGCACTACCTGAAAAGATAAAAAGCTGTATTAACTAATTAAATCACTATGGTATTAGTACAGGAGAGAAATAGAATATCCTTCTAGTAGGAAGAAATGACTTATTAAATGAGACAAATGATTATCCATATAAGATAGCATTAGATTGTTTACTCATACCTATCAAAAATCAGCCCTAGGTAGATTCATATTTAAATACAGAAGGTAAGAATTGTAAAACATTAGAAGACAATGTGGAAGAATATCTTCATGGCCTGAAGGAGGGAAATATTTCTTAAGGCAAAAAATAAAGAAAAAGATTACTAAATTGGTAATGCTGATATGTAAAGGTAATAGTACTATTATACAAAAGCATAACAGACTAAGAAGCCTAAAGGAGGAATTATTTGTACCACATGACTTTCTTAGAGAAAGGCATCCCATACAACACTATGGCAAAGTTGGGAATAGGCATTTCACAGGAGAAAGACAGTGGCCTGTGAACACAGGAAGACTCAGTATTTTTAGTTATTAGAGAATCATAAATTAAAACCACAATACCATGGCAGGTGTTTAAAATGTCTGGCAATAGCAAGGGTTGGCCAAAATGTGGTGTTTCAGAAATTCTCACTGCTGATAGGAGTAGCAATTAGTGTATCTACTTTGTAAAACAGGTTGGCAGTGCTTAGTAAATTTGAATACATATAACCATAGGTACCAGTAATTTCAGTCCTAGAAAATTCTTGCACATGGCCACCAAGAAACAGGGAGTAGAATGTATATGGGGTGTGGCAGCATTATGAATGATGGAAAAAATGAAAGAACCCAAAGATTCATCAACAGTGGAAAGGTATCTAAATTATGAGTATTCAAGTAATGAAATACCATCAATTGATGGAAATAGATGAATTTCAGTTACTGTATATGCATCTGCATAGATGAATTACAACAATTCTTAATGAAAAGAGCAAGCTGCAGAAAAATATATATGTAAGTATATAGATTTTCAGCATATTTAGTGTATTATGTATCCATAACTGCTAAAATAATACAACCAAGGAAGTGATTAATTTAAAATCTAGGACAGTGATTACCAGGAGAGAAGAAGGTGTGGTCAGTGAGCTTCTATTAGGATAAGGGCCCTAAGGAAGCTTCACAGTGACTGTTATGTTCTGTTTCTTAGGCAGAGTAGTAGATAGATGGGTACTATAATTTTTATGGGTTTTATGACTTAAAACTATGCGTATAGTGCTCACTTTGACAGCACATGTACTAAAACTGTGTGTATAAAACTGGTCATGGTGCACACCTGTAATTCAAGCAGTTGTAAGGATGAAACAGGTGAATTGCCCTGAGTTTGAGGCCAATCTGGTCTACATAGTAAGTTGAAGGCAAAAAATGTATGTACACACTTTATACCTTCCTCACTATATTTTATACTTTCTTCACTATATAAAACCCTTAGTATTTATAAGAGATGATGGAAAATATTTTGAAATCAGGTAAAGTAGATTAGGATATTGAAAATTCAGAGAAATTGAAAATGTTTGCTTAAGAGTGTTTACAGAATTAATTTTCTAGGTTAAAGTCTCTCTCTGACATCATTGTTAGAGTTAGGAGAACGTGCACAGACCCAAAAGAACATCACTAGCATTGTAGTTTAAGTAGTGGAGGAGACACCAGTTCCTAGACCTGGACTGCTTTTATTCCTCCCTTACTCCTTTCTTTATTTCCTTAAAAATTTAGTTAGTGGGCAAAAGGAAGTAGAGGGCCATTAATCAAGAACTTCAGAATCCAAAGATAAACTTCAGCCCTGTTTATCTTTGGATTACACCTAGACTTTTCCCAGAATTTAGTGTGTGGAAGGGGACAGTGAAAGGTGATGTGGAGCCAACATAGGAAGCGTCTAAAAAAATTGGTATTATTCAGTCTTTATTATAAACATGTATCAATTAAGTTTGCTTATATGTTCTTATAGGTAAACAAATTTTTCTTTATTATGTATTAAATAGTAATATTTTTATATGCAGTCAGCATATAAAAGTCAAGTGGAGATGTGGTATTGATGAAGCACATAGCTCCAGTGCTTCAAGTGGCACATTTGGTAATAGACTGCAGAGGAAGTAGAATGAAATATTTAAACTCTATTTTGCAGTTAATGTCCTGTCAAAATCTCAAACTACAGTGTTATTTAAGGAAAATTGAATGCACATCATCATTTATATAAAGAATCTTATTTTTTATAATTTTTTTAATTTTAAAGAGGATAAAACCAAGGAAAATAAAACAGAATAAAATCAATCAGAACATACCAGTGTAAGTGACACAGGACTTCAAACCAGTATGAAATCAATAATGGTTACCATAATGCCTCTTGCTGTCGTCAAAATAGCTGCTGATACCCTCAGACATAGTGAAAATCAAACAGAACAGAACAGAATAGAGCCAACAAAACCAAAACAATGAATGCAATAAAGGACTTCAAAACAAGCCAATAGTAAATCCAAACTGGCTACCATAATATATCTTGCTATCTTTGAAATAGCTGCTCTTGTCATTGGATACAGTAAAATCAAACAAAACAAAACAGAACAAACCCCAACCCAACAGAACAATGAAAATGATACAGGACTTCAAAACAAGACAACAGGGAATTAACAATTGCTACAACCCTTAGAAGGAGATACCCCCTAGATGCATCCCGTTATCCTATGAATAGATGATCAGACCACTGGCTCTACACCTGCAAGGTCAGTGAAACACCAAAACATCCCAAGCATCAAATTGCATTTCACCTATATTTGCAACTTGTGTTTGTCCAGATCAGCTGGTCGCTTGTGGTGGCGGTGGGGGGTGGGGGAGATTGACTCTTCCTGTTTGTCAGCCTGTGCGCCGGAAGGGGCTTGGGTCTGGCTGACCACACTCCGGTGGCAGCCTGTGTATGGCACTGGTTCACAGGGAAGGCTTGTGTCTTGGTGAAGCTTTGTTCTCTTACCCCACAGCCTGTGAATGGTGCTGACTCACAGGGAGAGGCTTGGGTCTGGCTGTCCTCACTCTGGCGGTGACCCAAGCTAGGCGCTGGTTCACAGGGAAGGCTTGCTTCTTGGTGAGGCTTTGTTTAAAGAACCTTCTTTAAATAGTTTTAAGAGGGCTGAAAGGATAGTTTTACCCCATTATTGCCCCCTGAAAAGGTAACTAGAGGCTTTGGAAGTAATGTTCTATGTAATTAACTTGTGTAATTTTATTTACTTTCATGCATTTTTACTGTTAAATCATAGGATTTGGTGTTTCTGATTTTCAGAGAAAATGTGTTAGTTAAAAAAAAAAGTACTAGTATGCCAGCTTGAACTTGATCTGTAGCCCAGATTGGTCTCAAATTCATAATCCTCCTGCCACAGCCCCTGAGTGCTGGAATTACAGGTGTATGACATCATGCCCAGCTCACAAGTTCTTTTTTGTGTCTCTTGATATGTCATAATTTAGAGCCATGGGGTCTGATCCTGACTTCCTGTGTGAATATTCTCATTTGTGTCTGCTTATATACCCAGACTTCAAAAACCAAAATTTCTGCCTTATATTTATTGGGAATATTTTAACATTTGGGGATGTGGCTTAACTAATTTGTTAACATCCATCAGCTGTGTACTCCCAGCATTGTCTTACCCGTTTAGTATTGTAGACTATCAAAAAGTTCTGACTCTGATTGGGGATTAACTTTAACATCTTACAAAAGTGATAGAAGCATCAAAAGAAGGAATTCATGCAAAGATAGGTACAGCAGTCCAGACAGTTAACATTAACGTGATAGTGTGACTTCATAGTACAGATGAAGGGGCCACAAGTGACCTGACCCGGGGCTCACTGTGAGTTCCTTTCTTCAAGGTCTATTACTGTCAATTGTAATGAAACTTGATTTGACTCTGAAAACATATGGTCTGTACTCTTGTCACCAAGTTCTTTGTCATTCTTTTGAAGAGTCAATTTCATGTCCTTATTTTCTACTTTGACACAGAAATCCCCTGCAAAGAAGCTGAGCCATGCAATTAGTAAATCTTTGGGGTGCGTACCCTCCAGAGAACCTGCACATCCTGTTTTTCCTGAACAACCAGAGAAACCACTTGACCTTGCACATATAGTGTAAGTATATACCTGGGCATGGGCCATACTGAAATGAGGAACTCACAAAATCCCAAATATTATGTAACATGAGCACAGAACTTTTAGTTTTTTTATTTCAGTGGGGAACTCAGACTTCAAACTCTTATTTCTTTGTAGTACCATAAGTACATGGGAACCTGGCTCATACTTTCTGACACTTGAATAATATTGCAGTCTCCAGAAATACGAATATATGAAAGAGTGATTACTGTACTGTCAAACTAGATTGCCTTTCATTGTGTGTTCTTCTCTTAAATCAGTGGTAGAGATTGTTTCTTCTCCACAGCTGTAATGCCCAGAGATGTAAACTCGTTTTCATGATATGGAAATGAAAATCAATTTAATTTGCTCTTTCAAATTAAGAGATTAGCATAAAATTATTTTACAAATAAAACAAGTCTCACACACACACACACACACACAGAGATACTTGAATATTCATACTAAATAAAGCAAAGTTGGGACCAAAAAGTTAAATAGAGAAAGGTAAGGGTGAATGAAACAATGGATAGGACTCAGCCTCTTGGTTGACTTCTTCACTCTGAATAATGACAATATGGTACGTTTACTCTGTTGGATAAAGTTGGCAGATTGTTGCATATTAGTCTTCATCAGATATATGAAAGTTTTTCCATTGCAGTGAACACTCATTTTTTTTTTTTTTTACCTACCTAAACAGATGGTAGTTTGACCAAATGAGCTATTGGGAATATCAGTCTTTTTTTCTTCAGAAATTTGAGTAACTTTTATATTAAAAGCATGCATGTATGTGGATTTAAAATCCAGTAATAAAGAAGAAAGTACAATAAATGCAGCATAGTCTTTCATGCTTTAACTTCTTTTGGGTTGAGGTCTACTAGGTGTTGCCTCCATATTGCAAGTCATATATGTAGAGTGCTGTTTCTTGACTTAGCAGGTATTATTGAATTACACTATGGGCATAAAGAATCAACTTCATTTATAACTCTATATACCAACTCATCCCAGTTTTTCATAATTATATTTACATTTTAAAGTTAGTTGGCTGGCTTTGTAATTTTAAATAATCTTAAAACAATTTATACCTTCCTTGAACTGCTGCATCAACTGAGCAAATTAGTACCTTGTGTCTTATTTCTCCTTTTGCTTCCTAATTGCTGTAACTTTCGTATTATCAATGCTGATAATTTTTCTATTCTGTGACCATTAGTAAGTTTCATGAGATTAAAGTTTTCAATCTAAAAGTTGAAAATCTAATAATAGCACTTACAGTTAATATTACACAGTCAAACAGTGTGCTGCAATTCTGTGTCTCCTTTTGTGGAGCTCCAGTGTCCTGGTCCCTGTGCAGTTAAATGTCTCACCAAGAGTTCACTAGCTCTTCCTCATTACCGACCACCAGTCACTCAGAATCACACATGTTGGAGCTAGGATGGGGCTTAGTGGTAGAGCACACGCTTAGCCTGTGTGAGGCACCAGGTTCCGTCCCAGGCCCCAGGTCCTCCTGTGCACAGACTCTCTGCTTGTTGATTTTTGTAGTTGACTTGGTTGTCTTGTATAGTTTTTGTTGTTGTTTTTCCTTCAGTTTTCTGTTGCTTTATTTTTGTTGAGACCACACACCCCCATCATGTTCCATAATGCAATTTACCTATTCTTATAATTCATTTTTGCTGTTAAATTTGTTACATTTTCCCTTTGTGGTTAATATTTTTATGTTAAGTTAAAAGAAAAATCTTCCTTGCCCTGACAGGCTTTCTCCTTTATTTATTTATTTATGTTTTATGTATAACTCTAATTTATCTGGAATAGGTTTTTATGTATAATGTGGCAAGAATACCCAGTTCTTTCTTCACTCCCTCGTGGCCCCTACCTCATTTGAATACCAACCTGTTTCAGGGCCCATTTATTGGACAATTTGTCATTTTCTCATCCACATATTGTTAAAAATGAGGTTTCCCAATTTGAATGGACTGGTTTTGGGCTCTTTATTCTGTCCATCAGATTATCCCTTGCCACTTTGGTTGTTAGAGGATAAAGTAATCTTTTTCAAGAGTATTATTTATGTCTTTGCTCTTTCATAGAAACTTTAGAGTCAGCTTGTTGACCTGAATCCCTTGTAAGATTTTGTTGAGATTTTTTTGTTGAAAATTTATTGAATCTAAAGATAAAATTGGAGAGAATTGACATCTTTACAAATTAAATTTTTCTTTCCATGAATATATTGTCGTCTGACTTACTTAAATATCTTTTTATGACTTTAAGCAAAGTTTTATCTGAGAAAAGTCTTGTATGTGTTAGATTAATTTTCCTGTAGTCTGCATTTGTTGCCATTACAAATTGTGCCCCCTTTTCCCTACATTTTGAAACATATTTTACATGCAGTATGCATCTCCTTTAAGTGTACAGTTCTGTGAATTTTGATAAATATATACTGTCACGCAAATAGATTCTTTTTTCACTGTTTCTTGCAATTTGTTACTATTGTGCAGAAATGTAAATGGTTTTGTATCGTTGTCTACTACCTGTTCATCTTGCTTAACTTGTTTTATTCTTGTAATTTATACTCAGATTCTTTGGGATTTTTCATAGGTAATTGTATCATCTGGAAATAATGACAGCTTTGTTTCTTCTCATCCACTTTTGTACTTTTTTTTTTCTTTTTGCGGCACCAGGGATCGTTGATCTCACAACCTTGCCCCTGCCAGACAGGCGCTTAAGCCAACTGACCCAAACTCCCGGTCCTAGTTTTCTGAGGCAGGATCACACTATGTAGTTCAGGCAGTCTTGTGCTCACTTTGTAGCCCAAGCCAGCCTCGAACTCACAGCGCTCCTCCTACCTCAGCCTCCTGAGTGCTGGGATTAAAGGCGTGCACCACCACGCCCGGCTCATTGTTCTACTTTTAAAAATTATTCATTCATGGGCTGAGGATATAGCTCAGTGGCATAAGCACCTGCTTGTCAAGTTCAAGGTCATGAGTTCGATCCCCAGTACCAAGTAAATAAATAAATAAAAGTTAATCATACTTTTTTGGTAGAAGAATCTTGCTGTGGTGGCTAGAACCACCTGTGCAATACAGAATAAAAGTGATGTAGTAGAAACATTCTTGTGCTTTTGTTAATCCCAAAGAGAATACTTTTAGCATTAATTTAGTATTGTTTGATTTGGTTATGTAGGTTGTATCACATTAAAGACTTTCTTTTTTATTCCTAGTTTCTAAATAGTGTTTTTATAAGTGAATACTGAATTTTGTTAGACAGTTTCTGTATTGAGATGATTAATACGAAGTTTCTTTTAGTATGCTCATGTAGTAAATTACATTAATTTGTGTGTTTGGGATAGGGTGTATTTGGTGCTGGGGATCCAACCCAGGACTTTGTGCACACTAGGCAAGTGCTGTGCCACTGAACTGCATCCAAGCGCTATCTTTTAAAATCAGTCTTACATTTGTATAATAAACCTAAGTTGACTGTCTCTTTAATATGCTGTTGAATTTTGTCTGCTAATATTTTGTTTAGCTTTTGACTATATTTATAAGTGAAATTGGCCATTAATATTTCTTGGTTTTTGGTTTTTTGTCTTACTTTGATTTAGCTTTTACCTCTCAATTTACTGTCTTCAAAAAGTTAGGATCCAGGCATGGTGGCACACACCTGTATTCCCAGAACTCTGGGAGGCCAAGGCAGAAGGATAAGCTCAAGTCCAGCCTGGGCAACATTATGACTTAGAAAGACCCTGTCTCAAAATTTTTAAAAAGAAAAAGTAAAAAAGTGCTGGAGATGTCCTTAGAGTGAAGGTCCTGGGTTCAATCCTCAGCACCCCTACCCAAAAGCATTCTCTCTTCATATTTTTGGAGGAGCTTCTAAAAGATGAAGTTATAGTCACCCGAAATTTTTTATTAAACTCAGCAGTGAAGTTCTCTGTGCCTAGAACCTTCTTTGTGTGAAGATCTTTAGTAGTTGACATTTTAAAACAGAAAACTATTTTTTTGGTCATTTGGAACATTTTATAACTGTAAGAATTTGCCAGTTTTTGATAACTGTAAGAATTTGCCAGTGTCATGTAAATTTTTCAATTACTGGCACATGAGCTGGGGATGTAGCTTATTGGTAGAGCACTTGCATAACAAACTGTGGGTTTGATCTTCAGTATCTAAAAAAGTTATCTGTACACAGTTCATTCTTACTGTTAGGTTTTTGTTCTCTCTCTCTCTCTCTCTCACTCACTCACTACCAGAAGTTCTTAGAGGGCACCATAAGTTGTAGTGATCTCTTATTGACTATATTACATGCTTTTTAAATTTCATGAATTTATACCCTTTATTATGTCTTTTATTATAGCTTCTTTGGGTTTGTTTTGATACTCTTTTAAACCTCTGTAACAGTATGGCTGACTTTCCTCCTTTGGATTATTTTCCCTCCAGAATGAGTATGTGCAGCAGTAAATGTTTTGAAGCATTACCGGGATAGCGTACAGGTTTTATTCAGTAAATTTGTCGTTGTGGTTGTTTAGGGTTATCTGTGTGAATTACTATGTTACTAAGAATTCTATATTAAGCATTCAGATATGCACAGTACAAATAAAATATGAGTAGTAGGTCTTAGCTCTTGTTGATATTCTTAACTCCATTTATTCAGCAAATAATTATGGAGGACCTTCTAGCTGCTATGCAAGTTGCAAACAGTATTCTTCCATACTTAGCCTATATGCAGGTTTGACTTAGGGTAAAGAAGCTAGTTTTTTAAATTAATTTTTTTTATCTGATATACAAAAATACAAAAGTTGTACATATTGCTGTGATATCAGGTACTATTTTAGGGAGGCCAGTTTTAGATAGTTTTAGTAGGCTATCCAGAATTCAGTTCTTGAGATTTTTAATGAAATGTTAATGACATTCATACAATTTTTTGATAGGTTTACTGACATTTCCTATTATCATTTTACAAAATAATAATACAAATTAAGTCTGGCTCCTTAGAAAATATTTACACGTCAGTTGCTGGAAATTCTGAACTACTGGAATGATACTGTTCTTCTGAAAAACATGAAGGTGTTATCTTCCCCTTGGAAGAGTAAATGTTCTGATTCATTGTTTATCTTCAGCTTTTTCAGGCATAGTCAAATCACCTTCTGGTTTTATGTAAATACGACATTTTTTTCTACCAGTAGCAATCTCCTAATCTCCCAAGAGTTTATCAGGACATCTATATGGAATCCACAGTCTTCTTAGATGCTCTGAAATCAGAAATCTGTTTACAGAAGCAGGTTGAGGAAGGCTTTTATAATACTTCTCACTGTAACTATTTAACAGTGCAACTTGGAATTAAAAGAATTGTGACATTTCTTAATTCAAAATTAACTTTTATTTTGTACCAAATAATGGAAGTCACATAACTGCATTCCTAAAAGTCTGAAGTAGTTTTGTTGATAGAATCATCTCATTAGCTTAACTGTTTCTCGTTGATGAACCTGGGTCACTGTTTTGGTCTAAATATTGGGAAGGTTAGGGATTTCTTTAAAGTTCATAGGAGTTATCCTAATTGGTTTCATGGTTTCTGACCAGTTTTGAGATTGTCCCATTGTATATAAAAGACCTGCTCATTTTGAAATTCTGACAAATAATACGTCACATACTTGTATTTGTCTTGCATATGCAAAATAATTCTCTAACAATGTATCTTAACCTTATGGTCTGACTTTATGTTATTGGCAGGCTAAGAAAAACTTTTCTCAAGAGTGACATTGGCGGTGAAGCCAGAAGATGACAAGGATTCTTCTGTGAGGGTGGAGGGCAAGGGCATCTTGGCAGAGGGCAGAGCCACTTTGAGGGTGTCTGCCAAGGAGGCAAGAGCTTCTACAAGAAGTTGGACCTTCCCCTGAGTTGAAAGTTGTAGATAGAAGACAGGGATGTTTAATTTCCCATTTAAAGAAAAAAACAAAAACAAAAACCTGTATGTGCCTTAGGAAACAGGGAATAAAACAAGAGTGAAAGAGGCCAGCTAGAGAATTGTTTTTCATAGGCCAGATGAGATACCAGAGTACTTTTAACTATCATTGTGGCCATGGAGATAGAAGTGTGTAAACACATTAAAAAAAAAAAAAAAAAAACCTTATGTTTTAACATTATTGCATGCTGAGAAATGAACTTAAAATCCCAGTAGAAATTTTAGAGCAGGCTGAAACTGAAATAAAGCACACACGCGGGTGCGTGTGTGTGTGTGTGTGTGTGTGTGTGTGTGTATATACATATATACATATACATTTTGTTGATACTGGGGATCAAACTCACAACCTCACACCTACCAGGCAGGCGCTTATGCCGCTGAGCTACATCCCTGGCCCAATAAAGTGTATTTTAATATTTCATTGTTGACATGGAATAGAAACTTACTTTGATCCACACAAATTTGATATGCAAGGGTTTATTCCCCCACTAACGGGGATTGAACCCAGGGTTTTTATACTGAGATATATCCCTAGCCTTTTTTTTATTTTATTTTAATTTCTGAGGCAGAGTCTTGCTAAATCACTTAAGTTGCCCAGCTGGGCTCAATGATCTGCCTGCCTCAGCTGTTTACAGGTATGCACCACCTGCCTCCTGGAGTGCTGTTTACAGGTATGCACCACCTTGGCAAGCTTCAAGTGTTCATGTTTGTTGTGGACTTGTGGTGCTCTGGAACTTTAGCCTTCATAACAACTCCTATGTATAAATATCATTAAATCATTTAATAAAGCAGGAAGTATCAGTGAGTTTGGATGACATGCCCAGGATCACACAGGAGCAAAGTGATACCCTTGAGGCTGCTGTCACATCTTTTTCCTAATGTGCAGAAACACTAGGAAATTGTTATTATGGAATCGTGGAGCTGTTGAAGTGTTGTTCAAACCAATGGTGAAATTCAGAATCAAGAGACAGCTTTGCATAACTGTAGCTTGGTTGTTTAAATAGTAGAAGGGAGGCAATATGATAGCAGGAAACGAGATTAAAAATCAGGGGACCTCAGTTCACTTTTCTGGGAAATTAGTGATAATAAAACCTTGCTTAATTGTCTTGTCCTTTTAAAGAGTTTGTTTGAGGATAACATATGAAAGTGCTCTAAGAGGTTAAGATGCTAGAAATAACTTTAAATGTTTAAAGTCTTTTCCTCAGAATAAAATAAATCATACTACAAAAACAAATTCCACAAAGGGTGGCACTTGGGCTTATTCCTTGCTGAATTCTCAGGGCCTTAAATAGTAACTAGTGAATGAGAGGCACAGAAAATACATTGAATGAATGAATAATACTAAACAACTTTCTTTTAAAAAATGTTATTTTCATTAGTACTTAGTGACTACATTTCTTGTGGGAAGTTGGTCCATGTACATGACACACCTTAATTCTTGTTATACCACACACACACACACACACACACACACACACACCCCTTCTCCATCTCTTCAGGTGTCTACCTCCTCCTGCCTTTTTATGGTTTTGATTTTTTCCCCCTCCTTCAGAAGTCACACAAGTCATGTCCCTATTGTTTCCTAGAGCTTCCACTAGATGTCAGACGTAATTCCTCATGTTCCTTTTGAGGGAAGTTGTAACTATTAAGCAAACAATATTTTTCAAATACATCTCAAGACTCCTATTCAAAACAAAACCAATTCACTTACCAGCACTGTAACAGCTTTTCTTCTAAGTCTCTGAGAGAGAGTAGTTGCTTCTTTGGGTCAAAACATTTTTATACAACTTCTAGTTCTTGATGTCTCTGCTAGACTTTCTGCTATTCTAATTCAAGCAATTTGCTGTGCTTAAAATCTAATTATCTAACCACATAGTCCTTAAGCCTGATTTTTAAAATTAGAGGTTATTCACCATTACATTTCAGTTTGTGGTTATTTCTGAGCGAAAGCAAAACTTGCTGGTGTTAGCTAAGTGTCTATATTCTTAAATTGCAGCAAGAAAGCGAACAACTTTAATAAGGGCTACCAAACTTTGCAGCCAACAGCAGCTGTTACCTGCTGGCTCATGATCTAGGAATAACTTTATATGCTTAAGTGGTTGATGATAAAAAGGATATTTTGTGAAGTGAAAATTTTTGAAATTCAAATGTCACTGTCCATAAATAAAATTGATTGTGCCACAGCCATGATTATTGTTTATGGCTGCTTTCAGGCTATGTGGCAGAGTTGAATTACTGCACCTGAGATCTCATGACCCTCAACACTGAAATAATTTGCCAACCTCTGGCTTTAAAGAAGAGTTGATAAAAACTGCAAATTTAGAATACTTTGTGCTTTCTGATACACTTTTTTTTTTCAAATGCTCATCGTCTCTGGTTTGGTGGTTCAAGTTGTTTTGAGACAGACTGGACACTTGTCGAAGCCTTCAGATAAGACTTGCTACCTGGACCCAGGCCGCCTGTTGTGAGAACTCCTTCCTTTACTTCTGCCCCCTTTGTATGCCTATATCCATAGCAGTTGTGAACAGCTAAGTTGACCTTTTTTTTCCACACTTTGCATCAGAATTAACCTAGAAAACTAAAAAAATCATCATTTACATTGTACTAGAATTGTAAAGTTAAAGCCGTACTTTAATGTAACTATCATTTGTTCTCCATGCAGTTGTTGTTTGCTCTTCTGTGCAATACTTAAGGTTGTATATGCGCTACTTGAACTTGATCTAAAGAAAATCTGTTCTCTTGTCTATTTCCTACACTAACCTCATGGATTTTTTTTTTTTTAACTTTAGAACACTATGCTTTAAAGACAGTGCTTTCACTGTGAACTTACTAGTAGAACACAGTAGATTTGCCTGTTTTATTCTTACTCATCATGACTTTAACTGGATCAGAATTCCCCGGAGCAGGACTCTTGTAAGACCACTTACAATTCTATGAAAGAAAAAGCTTAACTTCTTATTTATGTTGTCTAGTTGCTGAATCATATTTTTCAGCTGAGTGTTGAGGCACGTCTGTAATCCCAGCACTTGAGAGGCTGAGGCAGAAGGCTCACCACAAATTCGAGGCCAACTTGGGCTACTTAGTGAATTCAAGGCCAACCTGGAATACTTAGAGAGACTCTGTCTCAACAAAACAAAACCAAGAAAAAAAAAAACACCCAACATTTTTTGGTTTGGTGTTTTTTATTATTGTTCATTTTGTTTTGCTTTTTTGAGAGAGCGTCTTGCTACATAGGCTGGCCTTGAACTTATGATCCTCTTCCCTCAGTGCTGGGTTTGCAGGCATGCACTGATATGCCTGGCTATGACATGTGTTTTAAATTGCTAACAGGATTTGTATAATGGTTTCAATTGGAATAATCTGAATATTTCTTAGCTCCTTTACAAGTCTTTACAGTGCCTACTTTTTTTTTTTTGTTTGTTTTGTTTTTTGGCAGCACCGGGGATCGAACTCACAGCCTTGCACCTGCCAGACAGGCACTTAAGCTGCTGAGCCAAACTCCCGGCCCTGGTTTTTTTGAGGCAGGGTCGCACTATGTAGCTCAGGCTGGCCTTGTGCTTACGTTGTGGCCCAAGCCGGCCTCGAACTCACAACGCTCCGCCTACCTCAGTCTCCCGAGTGCTGGAATTAAAGGCGTGCGCCACCACGCCTGGCTTACAGTGCCTACTTTTGACAGGCACCTGAGTTTAGAACCTGGCATTAGGCCAGGTGTGATGGTGTACACCTGTAATCCTAGCACTTGGGAGGTTGAGGTAGGAGGATCGTCGTGAATTTGAGGCCAACCTGGGCTACATAGTAAGTTCAAAGCTAGCCTGAACTACATAGTGAGACCCTGTCTCAAAAACAAAACAAAACCTGCCATTATTGGCTCTTTTTTATTCTTCTTTAACTTCTAATAGGTATATATTTCTAACAAATTGATCTTCTGGAACAACTGCTTTTGCAATATTCCCTATGTAAAAATCCACTGAATCCCACAGTTTATAAAACAGGGAGGTACTCCTCATGCTGTAATTCAATAACCTGTGTAATTGGGACCCATCATGCTTCTTGAATCTTATCTTCTGCTATTAAATTTATACAGCACAAATGCTCTGCTTTGGCTCAACCTGCTCTGTTCCTACCCTTTAAAACTTACCTATCCAGGGAGTCCTAGCACAGCCACCCCCTTTCCTGCCTTTTTCAGACATTTACCTGTTCCATACATGTCCAGCTTAAATTTTGCTCCATTCACAGAACCTTGAGTCCTAGAATTAGCTAACTCATATGCATCTTTTCTTTCGACTCCCAGATTTCTTTAGTTCTTGTTGCTTTATGTCATAAGGCACCCAGTGAAATGGCTTTCTCTTTCTTCATGTATTTCTTGAGTGTGCACTAAATGACTTGCTGAAGATTGTAAGCATCTACTTTTCACCAGCAGCTGCTTTAGGGCTATGTTTATACAGTCCTCAGTGCCTGGAGTAGCATGGGTGTTTGCGGGACTAAACTTTGCTGACTTGTGCTTCTAGAATATGGAACACAATTGTAAATTCTACTTGAATTGTGTTAAATTTGACAACTTTCCTATAGTCTCTCGCATCAAGGCTACATTGTAGGACTTCCCTGTTTATTTGACATGACTTTGCTGATCTTACTGAAACTCAACCAAAGAAGATACTCAAATTGTAAAAGTCTATACTTTTATGAGCTTCTGGAAAGAAGCCTTCTTTTGAAGTGCTTGAAATAATCTTGAAGGTCAACCTAAGTAGTAATAAAGCCATCTTCTCCTTTCATGCAAAGCAGTTCTTCTCTTCTGTCTTTTTTCTGTTTGAGTGATGTTAATGGAATGATTTTAAGGGTGAAACTAGAAATGTTGGCCCCAAGCATGAATTTAAGGAACTGTTCTGTTAAGTTGTATTGAATAATCTTCTTCCTTGGTTTTTCACTTTTTTACTAGAATTCTTTTTTTAAATTAAAGTAACTTCTTTTTTCTCTTTAGTCATTTCTTCCAGGCTGTCATCACCTTGTGTTTAATTTTGTGTAAATCCAGTTATTTTTTTTTACTTACCTCCTGTGTCCATATTATCACTGCCAAAAAATTCTTGGGAAGAGCTTTTCTATAGAGTTTGAGGTGAATGCTCATCTTTTTTTTTTTTTTTTTGGTACCAATAATCGAACTCACAGCCTTGCGCCTGCCAGGCAGGTGCCTACGCCACTGAGCTAATCCCTGGCCCTGTTAATACCCATCTTAATCTTGAGAAAGCAATCAAATTGGTGTTGATACTATCTTTTTTTTAATTCAGTTCTTTTAAAAGCTTAACAAATCTAAAGCTGATATAATATGGAAGAATAAAAAAGGTATTCCAAAACTTAAACCAGCATGAATTTAGGGCATAAAACCAATTTATAAATAACATTATTTTGCACATTAATAAAGTTAATAAATAAATGATAGGATGCTGCACAAAAGAATATATATTAAATGCCTTTCATATTTCATTTCCACATAGATTTAAGACATTAGATTTAGGACTATTTATCTGATTAGGAGGGCAATCTGATAGAGAGGTAACATCTCAAATTCCCTCTCAAATTGCCAGTTGTTTGTTTATTTATATTTATTCCTGTCTTGGAAAATCATCATTTAAAGCATCCCAGAATAATTACAGAGAACAAAGACCTAAAAGAGAACTTCCTAACCACAGGCCCATTATCATATGGGTTTGAAACCTGAATTTATACCATAGTGTTAGACCTAAAAATGCCAGTTTAAAAATTGAATTTGGAGCTGTACTTTTTGGGTGGTACTCCCAGAAACCTGCCAGAAGCAAACGTAAGTCTTCTGTGGAGGAAGTCTCTTAAAAACCCATACCTCAAATAATTACCACAAAATTTCAAGGAACTTGAGCTCCCCCAAATCAGAAAAAAAAATAAGCTAGCACAAGTGAGAGTTAAGAGAAACAATACAGTAAAGTCCCACAAAGAGTTTGAATTTTCAAATACAGAATATATGTATGAATATTTTTTCTAAAATATAGGAGTATATTAAAAATATATTTAAAGAAACAAAACACTAAAAATTACCAAAAAATTTGAAGAGAATTTAAATCAAACTTTTAGGAATTTAGAATAATTTGAAACCTCAGTAGGTTAAAGTAAATTATCAGATAAAGGTAAATAAAAAGAGATTTAGTGACTGAAAGATAAATCCAAATTATTCAGAATATAGTGCACAGAGATGAAAATTAATGTTTACAGTTAAGATGGCAGAACAAAAACAGGCAGTATTTCATATCCTTTAAATAACCTGAAATTGAGACAGCTAGAAAACAGCTACTCAGAAAGGAGAAAGAAGTGTTCTGAGAATCGAGTAGGAGGCAACAGGAAAGCTAAAAATCACAAGAAAATGGAAACACAATATAGAGAAGAGAACAAAGCAATCTACAACACCGAGGACACTAAATGTAAAAATAAATACTAGTGAGGATACAGTGAAAAATGAATCCTTCTACACTGCTGGTTAAAATGTAAATTAGTATAGCTGCTATGAAAATCAGTTCCTCACAAAACTTAAAAACAGAACTACCAAGTGACCTAGCTTACACCTTTGTGTATACCTGAGGGAATTAAAGTCAGCATACCATAGGAATACCTGCATTCCTGTGTTTATTGTGGCTCAATTCACAATAGTCAAAATATGAAACCACCCTAGATAGCCATCAGCAGATGAATGGACAAAGAAAATGTGGTGTGTATGCTCAGTGGAGCGCTACTCAGCCATGAAGATGAACAGAATTATGCCATTTGCAATAAAACAGATGGAACTGGAGAACATCATGTTGAGTGAAATAAGCCAGATTCATGTCACATGTTTTCCCTAATAGGTGAATCTTAAAAAGTTGACATGAAAATAGAAGGGAGATTATCACTAGATAAAGGAAATAAAGGTTGGAGAAGGAAATATAAGGCAGAGTAATGGGGGATTAATTTGATCAAAATATATAAGGACAAAGTAAAAACTTTGAATGCAAGGCAAAAAGATAATGATTGCGGCTTTGTAGTCCCAAGTTGATGGCAGATATCAACAGTATTCCAGTTAAGATTCTATATGAAAATCCAGTAAAACTATAGAACAGAAACAAAGAAAAGACATTAAAAGCACATACAAGATAGATTGCTTATAAAGAATTGACATCTCCTAAAAAACTGACTTCTCAGTGGCAATATTAAAAACCAGAAGACAGGGCCAGGGATATAGCTCAGTGGCACAGCACCTGCCTGGCAACCATAAGGTACTGAGTTCAATTTCCGGCACCAAATAAATGGGTAAGTACCAGAAGACAGTGGAATACTACCTTCAAAAAACTGAGAGGAAATTGTTGTCATTCTAAAATTGTATACCCAATGAAAATAACTTCAAAGAAAGCCAGGAAGACAAAAATATTTGGAGATAAATAAAAAGCAACACATATAGTATAAAAAGACCTCAGTAAAGACATTTCTACAGGGTATACTTCAGGAGAAGGAAGATGATCTTAGACATTTGGCAAGATTCATTTTATTCATGATTTCCTTTCAAAAAATGCCCAGAAAGCTAACAGAGGGAAACTTCCTCAACTTGAAAATGCACATCTGTGAAAAAAATATAGCTACCATTATACCAAAAGCAAAGGACTAAACAGTTCACCCTAACATTAGGAACAGGACATGGATGTCACCCTCAACATTTTACTGGAGATCCTACCTAGGAAAGAAACATAAAGGCATATAGATTGGAAAAGAAAATACTGAAATTGTCTTATTCATATATGACATGATTGTGCACCTAGAAAATGCTAAGGCATACACAAAACGCTTAGAACTACCAAATGAAGGTAACAGTATTGAAGAACATAGGTCAATATACAAAAACAATTTAGTGGTACTTCTATGTATGAGTAACAATTATAAAATAAAATTTTAAAAATCAATATCATAGCATAGGTAAGATAATGTAGGAAGAAATGTAATGAAATATATGTCTGACCTGTAAAATGTAAAACGTTGCTGAGAAAATTTTATTTATTTTATTTTTGTTTTTTGTGGCACCGGGGATCGAACTCACAACCTTGTGCCTGCCAAGCAGGTGCTTTAGTCACTGAGCCAGACTCCCAGCCCTAGTTTTTTTTTGTTGTTATTGTTTTTTTGAGACACGGTCACACTATGTAGCTCAGGCCGGCCTTGTGCTCACGTTGTAGCCCAAGCTGGCCTCAAACTCACAACTCTCCTACCTCAGCCTCCCAAGTGCTGGGATTAAAGGAGAAAATTTTAAAAGACTGAAATAAATGGTATTGACTGTGTTCAAGGTCAAGGATACACCCAGCATATTTCACAGTCAGAATGGATCATATTCAACAGTTCTCTATATGTCAAAATAATTTTTTGGAATTATCATGGAATTAAACAATGATGCCTGCTTTCTTTCTTTTTTTTTTTTTTTTTTTTTTTGTGACAAGAGTCTCACTGTGTAGTTCAGTTTGGCCTTGGACTCAAAGCAGTCCTCCTGCTTTAGGCTCCAAATGCTGGGATTACAGGCATGTGCCGCCATGCCCAACATGATGCATGCTTTTGTCTATGTCATTTTCTTTCTAATCTTAAATTTCCTAAGAAATTCAACAACTATTTATTTAGCACCAGTCAGAAAAAAAACACAAAATCTGCTTTTATGGCACTTATTTTCTAGTGGTAGGACACAGAAAAATGATGAAAATGTATAGAAGAAATAAAGTGCTATAAGAAAAAATGCAAAGGAAAAGAGAGGTGCAGAGTACTTCAGGTGGAGGGGTGGCTTTTTTTTTAATAGGGTTATCATTTTGGACCTTAATGAAAAGGAGTCATTTGAACACAGGCTGAGAGGATGGTGTGGCCTTTTCTGAAGGAGGAACATTCCCTTCAGGAGGAACAGGTTGTGCAAACGCCCTGCAGTGACAGCATATCTAGCATGTTCAGGGAACATCAAGAAAGCTGATGTAAGCTGGATGTGGTAGTACACATCTGTTTTCGCAGCATTGTGGAGGCTGATGCAAGAGAATTGTTTGCAAGTTTAAGACCAGCCTGGGCTACAAAGTGAGCTCAAGGCTAGCCTGAACTGCATAGCAAGACCCTATCTCAAAAAGATATTAAAAACAAACAAACAAACAAAAAACGTACTGATGTAAGGGAAGTTGTTTTTTTTTTTTAATTTTTTTGGTCGGTACCGGAGATGGAACTCACAACCTTGCACCTGCCAGGTAGGCACTTAAGCCGCTGAGCCAAGCTACTGGCCCTTAGGAAGTTAAATAAGCCAGGGAGATGTGTTATAAGAGCTAGATGAGATAGGGTCTCATAGACCACTGTAAGAATTAAGTGATAGGAGATACATTTGGACATTTGCGCTGACTTCACCTTAAAAGAACAATCTGTCTACAGAAAATAGAGAATAGAAGGAGAATAGAAAGAGGAGGATTTGGATGGGTAGAGGATAGAAAAGAGGAAGATCAGGATGGATGAGTGGAGACTAAGCCAGTTAGGCAGCTTTAGAAGACACCCACGTGAGAGAGGAACTTGGGTAGAGTCCAGACAGATAGCAATAGAGGTGACCAGATGCATGGTCACTGGATGGATTTGAATCAACTAGTTTGTTGAGAGATGGATACATGTAAAGTTAGAGAGGTCAGTTTGGCCTGAACAACTGAAAAAATGAAAATAAGGATTATTATAAGTAGAACTAGTTTGAGTTGGATGAGGGCTCCATTTTGAACGTGTGGAGTTATTTTTGCCATCCAAATGAAGACATCCGGTGGGCAGTTTATGTAAGTCTTGGGGGTGATCGTGGTGTGTGCATGTGCTTTAGAAATATAACTTGTGTATGATATTTAGATAGAGAGTATACAAGAGGATCAAATTCTGTTATTTTTTCTTACATGATAAATTGATTTTTGAAACTTTCTTCAAATATTCATAATTAAGGCATACTTTTAAATTTGCAAACATGAGGCTTTCTAATATTCTTCAGTGCTCTATGATAGTATTGAATTTTGGTCAGAGATAATATTCTCCATATTAGTGATTCTTTGATGGAAGTCAAGTTTATTTTAGGGCCAAGTATCTGAACAGACTTTCTATAATATCCTCAGTGTGCTTAAAACTACTGTCAAATTGTTGAGTGTTGGTTTCTGTTTCCATTACCTCAGTCTTATTGTGTGCAGAAAAGATTCAATTTGATTTTTAAAATAAGGTGCATTATTCAATCCCTGGTACCAAAAAAATAATAAATAAATAAAATAAGGCGCATTAAATGGTCATAAGTGAAAGAGGCACCTGGGCTAAGGTTATGGTGAGCTTTTCATTGAAGGCATTAGGTACAGAAGAGCTGTTTTTATATAGTTTATGCAAAAATGAAGATGATATTGTGGATAATTGTGTGCTGACAGAGAACCTTTAGTGACAATGAAGGCACTGATATCAAAAGATGCACTTTAAGGCCTTGGATAAGATGGAGTCAAAGGAGCACCAAGATGGCAGAGTAGTAACCGGCGAGAAAGAGCCTCTCTGAGAGTTGCCATCCAGACACTGGAACATAGCAACATGAGGAAGACGAGGAGGAGGGAAGTGGGTTCCCTGGACCCAGGAAGGATCTGAAGCAAGAATTGAAGCCCACAGAGAGAGTGAAGAAACTTCAGTGAAGAAGAAAAAGGAGGTAGCCAGTGGAACCTTCTCTCTGTGCAAGAAGAGCAGTCCAAACCCTTGGAAACACAGTGACTGCTGGCGACCTCAGAGGCCTCCACAGAGAAATGCAGCAGTGTATGTGAGCAGTGGACATGCACTAGCTGGGGGTGAGTGCTAAGGGCTTGGTCATCCTTCGGGAGAAAGCTATTGGCTGGGAGCCATCTAGGAGAGAGGCCAGCTGCACTCAGAGCTCAAAGCAGCTGCTGGCTTCATCTAGCAGCTCCCAACTGGGTTCAGGCCATCCACGAAAGGTGTGCTGACTATCGCAGGCTGAATGGGTTCAGTCTTGGCTCTCATGGCCAGAATACAGACTGAACTTCAGGGAAAATAAAGGTGTAAGCTCACTAGGATTATCCACTGCCATGCCATAAAGCTACTGCTCAGTTGCTGGGATGAATCAGCACAGATAGGGACTCTGTCTCCACACATTGTCTACCAGTGATGGTCCCGAAAGTGAACTCTTTTTTTTTTTTTTCCCTCATTCGGTTTTTGCTATTGTGGTGGTGGTTTTGTATTTAGGTTTTTTCTCCTTCATTGTTTGAGCTTGTTTTTATATAACTGTGAACATGGTTTCTAGCCTCTTTGTGGTAGTTGTTCTGTTCTGTTCTTTATCTCTTCCTTACCTCTTTCCCTCCAGTCTTATGCACCAGTTTCCCAAATTTAGCGTGACCCTCCTTTGTCCTCCAGCCTTATTTCTAATCCCTTCCTCTTCTTCTTCATCTTCTCTGTTTTCTCCCTAACTTCTTTTAAATTTTAACATGTGAGCGTAAAATTGACATATTAAAGACTTATATACTGCATATAATTTTCTGGTTTGTTTTAGATTTTGTTATGTAACCACAAATCTAGTTCATATGGTTACAGGAGGCAAATTAATGGTTACCTCAGTTTGTCATTTTCTAGGCTATGCTTGATGCTCTTATTATTACTGATGGTGCCACTTTAGCCAAAAGTGACATAATTGTTCTAACCAACTGTTCTTCCTGGTATCCCAAGACTGAGATTGACTAACGGTCATAGAAAACGCTGTGGCACAGTGCCAAGGAACCAAGGAGTGGACCCACCAGGCAGCAACTTATCATGCTGAACAAATTGAAGAGGTAGCACCTTACAAAAGACTCAAAACCCAAAAACCAGCTGCACCTGGAAGTCACCTCAGAGAAGTAGTCATTTCCTAAGGGATCTAAATACTGGCAATAAAGCAATTCAATGTAGGCAGTTCACAAGCATCAAGCCAGGAATTAAACTAAAAAAAGAAAATGAGAAGACACTTAAACAAGATGCAACCCCAGACATCCAGTTCATCGAAGGCAAACCCAGCAGGCAATGAGGAGGAACAATCTGGAAGCCACTCACCTGGACTCTATGAAGTGGTAACAACAAAGCAATTGAGTGAGACTCTAGAAAAAAATCAAATCAGAAATAATTTCTCAGATAACTACAGAGGTGGTGTTGACAATGAAAACCATACTTAGTGACTCTAGAGTAGATACAAATAAAAAGCTAGAGAAACTTAAGAAAATTATGGAAACCATGAATGCACAGCATAGGACACTAATGGAACCCATAAGACAGATTCAGGCAGATACCCAGGAGAATAAAAATTACATTGAAAGTATCTGCAGCATTATCAGTCAATGTGAGGACAAATCTCAGAAATAGAAGACAAGCTTGCAGTTAGCAATCATGAATAGAAAGATTTCTTCAGAATAGCAATGGATTATGGTAAATCAATCTGGCATCTGCTAGATGATGCAAAAAACAAAAACTTAAGATTGATTAGAGTCTATGAAAAAGCAGAAGATAGCACTAACGATATTTTAAGAACTGTTTACAGATATCATGGCAGAAAACTTCCCCAGTAGGGAAAAAGAATTTGACATATAGGTAAAGAAGGCATGTAGAACTCCAGTTAGCAATGATCAAAAAAAAAATCTACAGCTGGGTATATCATAGTCAAGATTCCAGAAATTTGCCACAAGAATAGAATCCTGAAAGCTGCTAGAGGAAAGAAACAAATCACCTATAAAGGAAAGCCTGTCAGAATCACAGCTGACTTCTCAGCACAAAACCTCAAGTCATGGAGAGCTTGGTGTGAAGTATTTCAAGCTCTAAATGAAAATAACTTTCAACCCACACTGATGTACCCTGCAAAACTATCTTTCAAAACTGATGGAGAAATAAGATACTTCCATAACAAAGGATATTGAGGAAATTTATGACACCAAACCAGCACTCTAAAATGTTTTGGAGGACATTCTAGAAAGAGATAATAGGGACTACAACTCCATGAACTCCAGCAGCAGACATCCACCAGGCAAGGCAAACAAACATGAGGGGAGGCAGGGAAAATGGGAAACCAACAACAGGAAAATAACATGACAAGGACAAGTTAATACATATCAGTTATAACCATTAATGTTCTCAGTTCACCAATCAGTAAACAGAGACTGGCAAAATGGATCAAGAAGCAAGATCCAACAATATGCTGCATATGTACATGAAACACACTTGATTCAAAAAGAAATTCATAGGCTGAAAGTCAGTGGATAGAAATTAATACTCCATGCAACAGGAACCCAGGAAAAAAGCAGGGGTAGCTATTCTATTCACAGACAAAGTGGATTTCAACCCAAGACTGATAAAGAGGGACAAAGAAGGTCACTATAAGCTGGGCATGGTGGTGCACACCTGTAATTCCAGCACTCAAGAGGCTGATGCAGGAGGACTGTTGCAAGTTTGAGACCAACCTGGACTACAAAGTGAGTGTAAGGCCAACCTGAAACTGCATAGTAAGACCCTGACAAAAAATAAAAAAGAAGGTCCCTGCATCCTTTTAAAGGAAACAATCCAAGAGGGAGAGATAACAATCATAAATATATATGCAGCAAATACCAGTGCACCCAACTATATAAAACAAATGTAGCTGGACATTAAAAATTTAAAAAGCACTAATAAAATTGTGTTGGGAGATCTCAGTACTATCACAAAAAGACAGATCAACTACACAAAAAAATCAACAGTGAAATATTAGAACCAAACCAAACTGTTGAACAGATGGACTTGTTAGAATGTTTATAGTGTTTCACCTCACAACATCAGAATACACATTCTTCTAAGTTGCAGTGGGATACTCTCCAAACTAGACTACATACTAGCTCATAGAATATGCTTAAGTAAATGGAAAGGAATTGAAATTATCCCATTCATATCATCAGACCATAATGCAGTGAAATTGGAAATCAGTCACAAAAGAAATCACAAGAACTTCATTAACACATGAAAATTAAATATCCTCGTGAGTAACCAACAGATAAAGTTAAAGAAGAAATTAGTGTCTACAATTAAATGATAATGACAATGCAACATACTGGAACTTGTGGGGCACAAGGAAAGCTGTCCTAGAGGGAAATTTATAGCAGCAAATACCCATATCAGGAAAACAGAGCAACTCTAAATGAACAACTTAATGTTGAACCTTAAATTTTTAGTAAAAGAAGAGCAGGCCAAGCTCGAGACTCATACACAGGAGGAAATTATAAAGGTTAGAGCAGAAATTAATGCATTGGAAACTAAGAAAACAATACAAAGAGTCAATGACTCAAAGAGTTGGGTCTTTGAAAGATTAAATAAAATCGACAAACTAGGTAAACCTTATCAAAAAAAGAAAAGAAAAGACTCAAATCCACACAATTAGGCATAAAAGGAGTAAAATCACAGCACTCCCTGCAGAAATTCACAAGATCATCTATACCTACTTCAAGAACTTGTATTCTAATAAGATGAAAAATACAGAAGAAATGTCAGATTCCTAGGCACATATGAATTACCAAAGCTGAATCAAGAAGATCTAGCAGTCCTAAATAAACCAATGTCCAATGGTGAAATTGAAGATGTTATTTAAAACGTGCCAACAAAGAAAAGGCCATGCCCTGATGGATTCATTACTGAATTCTACAAGAAATTTAGAGAAGACTTAACACCACTACTTCTCAAACTGTTTAATGAAATTGAAAGGGAAGCAATACTCCCAAATTCATTCCTAGAAGCAAACATTACCCTCATACCAAAACCAGAGAAGGACCCAACAAAGGAAGAAAGCTACAGGCCAATCTCCCTAATGAACATAGATGCAGAAATGCTCAGTAAGATAATGGTAAGCAGAATGAAGCAAATCATCAAGGTTATACACAATGACCAAGTTGGAGTCATCCCAGAGATGCAGGGGTGGTTCAACATACATAAAAACTAGTAAGTATAATACACCATGTTAATAAAGCCAAGGACAAAAATTATATGGTCATGTCAATAGAGAAAAAGCTTTTGATAAAGTCTAGCACCCATTTATGATAAAAAGCACTACAGAAAATTGGAATAGATGGTCTTTATCTCAATCTGATAAAAGTTATCTATGACAAACCAGTAGCCAGCATCACACTAAATGGACAAAAACTGAAAGCTTTTATTCTAAAACCAGGAACAAGACAAAGATGTCCACTGTCTCTAATCTTATTCAACATAGGCCTGGAAACTTTTGTCAGAACATTTAGACAAGAGAAAGGAATAAAGATAGGAAAGGAAGACATTAAACTATCATTATTTGAAGATCACATAGTACTCTACACAGAAGACCCCAAAAACTCCACTGAAAGAGTGCTGTGTTTAATAGTCAAATTCAGGAACATAGGTGAATACAAAGCCACCACTCAAAAATCAATAGCCTTCCTGTACACAAATAACAAACTCACAGAGAAATTAAGGAAAAAACACCTTGCACAATAGCATCCTAAAAAATGAAATACCCAGGAATTGATCTAACAAAGAATGTAAAAGACCTCTACATCAAAAACTATAGTACTCTGAAAAAGGAGATAGAAAAGGATATCAGAAAATGGAAAGATGTCCCAATATAGTGAAAATGGCCATACTTCCAAAACTGTTATATAGATTTAATGTGATTTCGATCAACATTCCAATAGTATATTTCACAGAATTAGAGAAGACAATCCTAAAATTCATTTGGAACCAGAAGAGACCTAGATTAACAAAGGCAGTTCTGGGCAACAAAGGCAAAGCTGGAGCATCACAATCCCTGACTTGAAATTATTCACACAGCTACTGTGATAAAAATAGCATGGTACTGACAAAAAAAAAAAAAAAAAAAAACCAGACCCAAAGATCAGTGAAACAGATGAGAAGTCAGAGAAACAAGTCCAGACATACTTAGCCAGTTTATCTTTGACAAAGGTGCCAAACACATTCAGTGGAAGAAAAGATAGCCTTTTTAATAAATGGTGCTGGGAAAACTGGCTTACACATGCCAAAGACTAAAATTAAGCTCATATCATTCACCTTGGATCAAGCTAAAATCAAAATGGATCAAAGATCCTAATTTTATTTATTTATTTGTTTGTTTACTTATTTATTTATTGGTGGCACCAGCGATCGAACTCACAACCTCACACCTGTCAGGCAGGGGCATAAGCCACTGAGCCAAACTCCCAGCCCTAGTTTTTTGAGACAGGTTCGCACTATGTAGTTCAGGCCAGCCTCGCTCACGTTGTAGTCCAAGCCAGCCTCGAATTCACAACACTCGGCCTACCCCAGCCTCCCGAGTGCTGGGATTAAAGGTGTGCGCCACCACACCCTGCTCAAAGATCTTAATATTAAAAGAGAAACATTGAATGTGCTGGAAGATAGAACAGGTCAAACTCCTGAAGACACTGGTGTTGGCAAAGACTTTATGAACAAAGCCCCAATGACACAGGAACTATCACAAAGAATCAACTGGGATCTCACCCTATTGAAAGGGTTTTACGTGGCCAGAGAAACCACCAACAGGGTGAAGAGACAACCCACAGTGTGGGAAAAAATGTTTGCCAACTGTTCTTCAGGCAAAGGATTACTATCAAAAACATATAAAGAATTCAAAAGAATTAGACCTCCCAAGTTTAAAGGCCCAATACAAAAATGGGCATCTGAGATGAACACACTCATCTCAGATGAAGAAATACAAACAGCAAATGTATGAAAAAATATCACTGATCATTTGAGAGGTGCAAATTAAAACAACACTGAAATTCAATCTCATCCCAGAAAGAATGGCTGTTATCAAGAAATCAACCAATATGCTGATGGAACCCTTCTCAACTGTTGGTGGGAGTAGACTGGTGCAAACACTGGGGATTCTTCAGAAAACTAAGATCAGAGGTCCCATTTGACCCAGCTATTTCCCCTTCTGAGTATCTTCACAGGAGAATTAAAAATATACCACAGCTATATGTGCATCTATGTTTATAGCAGCACAATTTGTAATAGCTAGATCTCGCAAACAACCCAAATGCCCATTGACTGAGGAACGTATATGGAATGAAGGACAGGAGAAAAGAAGAAAGGGAAATATATATATATATATATATATATATATATATATATATATATATATAAGTTATACTGCTGATTTCCTTTAATTCATTGAAAATATAGGTTTGTGCTAATATTTTGACAATTAAATGCCTATATTTTATACTCTGAGTAACTAATTTTGAGACAACAGTATGCAATGTGTTATTCATTGTTACTCTCCTATTATCTTGGTTTGAATTTTTCTTTTAAGATTTAAAAGAAATTGAGTCATGAAACTGATTTCCTGAAATTTTAATTATAAAAATTGTGATCTTGAAGTGTTAGTGATAGCAGTGGAAGGGAAAAAAAAACTAGGACGCAGGTGCAGGTGGCCAACACTTTGAATATTATTTTCTTTTTAAAAAACTGGGGAAACTGGGTTTAATGGCACATGTCTGTAATCCCAGCACTCAGGAGGCTGAGGGAGGAGGATCACTTTGAGTTCAGTGCCATCCTGCACTACAAAGTGAGACCATCTCAAAAAACAAAATAAAAAAAACAACTGGGGGAAGCCTGGGGATGGTGTGGTATACACCTATAATCCCAGTTTTGGAGGCTAATGCTAGACGATTGTGAGTTCGAGGCCAGCCTGGACTATATAGTAAGACACCTGTCTCAAAAAAGAAAAAAAAAATTAGGAAAGCAACCTGCCATGTATAAGGTGATCTTTCCCAGTAAAGGATCACTGAAGACTGGGGTGGCATCACACTCCAGGTTACACTCTGCCTAGCTCCCTGGGACCAGGAGGCCTTGGCCCCCACCTAGTTAAGGCGGAGACTCCACCCGCACACCCTGGGAGGCCGCCCTCCCTTGCCAAGAGAAATAGCATAAGATTAATAGGCATAAATGAAAAAGCAGGGGTCTATACTAATGACCTGCGAAGACTATTCACAGAAATAATAGCAGAAAACTTTGCAAACATGGGAAGAGAATCTGAAATACAGGTAACTGAGGCATACAGAACCCCAGTTAACCATAACCAAAATAAATCCTCACCCACACATATAATAATAATGGTACCAGAAAAACAGCACAAGAACAAAATACTAAAAGCTGTCAGAGAAAAGAAACAGATCACCTATGAAGGAAAGCCTATCAGAATCACGGCAGACTTCTCAACACAAACCTTTAAGTTAAGAAGAGCTTGGAGTGAAGTATTTCAAAATCCTGAAAGAAAACAACTGTCAACCCAGATTGATGTACCCTGCAAAACTATCCTTAAAAATTGATGGAGAAATAAGATACTTTCATGACAAAGAAGAACTGAAGAAATTTATGGCCACGAAACGAACACTACAAAGAGTACTGAAAGACACTCTAGAAAGAGACAAAGATAGCCACAATCTTAAGAACAACAACCAAAGGAAACCACTAAGCAGGGCAAATAATTAAACACAAAATGTAGAAAACCAACAACAGAAATTTACCATGATAGGGATGAGCCAGTACATATCAGTTATATCAATCAATGTAGATGGTCTCAACTCACCAATAAAAAGAAACAAACTAGCAGAGTGGGTTAAGAAACAAAACCCAACAATATGCGGTGTACAAGAAACACATTTCACTCAAAAGGAAATTCACAGACTAAAAATCAATGGCTGGAAAACAATACTCCATGCAACAGGAACCCAGAAAAAAGCAGGGGTAGCTATTATGTTTGCAGACAATGCAAACTTCAAACCAAGAATGATCAAAAGAGATAAAGAAGGTCCCTACATACTTGTTAGGGGAAAACTTCAAAAGGAAGAGATTGCAATCATAAATATATATGCACTGAATATGGGAGCACCCAACTATGTAAGACAATTCTTAATAGACATGAAAAACCAAATAAACAATAATACAGTTATAACAGGGGACATTAATACCCCATTGTCACAGAGAGACAGATTAACCAAACCAAAAATCAGCAAAGAAATAGCAGAACTGAATCAAGCTTGTGAACAAATGGACCTAGTAGATGTATACTGAGTATTCCACCCATCAACATCAGAATACACATTCTTCTCAGCTACACATGGGTCATTCTCTAAAATAGATCATATACTGGTCCACAAAACATGCTTAAGTAAATGCAAATGAATTGAAATAATTCCATGCATATTATCTGACCACAGTGCAGTAAAATTGGAAATGAATGACAGAAACACCTGCAATAACCGCATAAACACATGGAAATTAAATAACACCCTCCTAAATAACCAATGGGTCACAAAAGAAGTTAAAGAAGAAATTAAATAACATCTACAATTAAATGAAAATGCAAATACAAATTACTGGAACCTGTGGGATACAATGAAAGCAGTCCTCAGAGGGAAATTTATAGCACTAAACTCTCATATCAGAAAAACGGAAAGAAGACACATAAACAACCTAATGCTGCACCTCAGACTTCTAGAAAAAGAAGAGCAAGTCAAGTCCAAAGCCCAAAGAAGGGAGGAAATTATTAAGATTAGAGCAGAAATTAACGCAATTGAAACTAAGAAAACAATACAAAGAATTAATCGAAGAGTTGGTTCTTTGTAAGAGTAAATAAAATTGATAAACCCCTAGCCAACCTTATCAAGAAGAGGAAAGAAAAAACTCAGATTCGTGCAATAAGACATGAAAAGGGTGAAATCACTACAGACCCGGAGGAAATACAGAAGATCATCAACACCTACTTCGAAAACCTTTACTCACATAGATTGGATAACACAGAAGAAATGAACAGATTCCTAGAAACCTATGAATTACCAAAGCTGAATCAAGAAGACATAAAGCTGCTGAATAACCCAGTTTCAGCTAATAAAATTGAAAATGTAATTAAGACCCTACCAACAAAGAAAAGCCCGGGCCCTGATGGATTTACTGCTGAATTCTACAAGAAATTTAGGGAAGATTTAATCCCAACACTCCTCAAACTCTTCAATGAAATTGAAAGGGAAGCAAGTCGCCCTAACTCATTCCTGGAAACAAGTATTACCCTAATACCAAAACCAGAGAAAGACCCAACCAAAAAAAAAAAATTACAGGCCTATCTCCCTAATGAACATAGATGCAAAAATCCTCAATAAAATACTGGCAAATAGGATACAGGAAGTTATCAGAAAGATTATACACCACGATCAAGTGGGATTCATCCCAGGAATGCAGGGATGGTTCAACATATGCAAATCAATACATGTAATACACCATACCAACAGGGCCAAGGACAAGAACTACTGATCATCTCAATAGATGCAGAAAAAGCTTTCAACAAAATCCAACACCCATTCATGATAAAAACCCTACAGAAAATCGGAATAAATGGTCTCTACCTCAACCTGATAAAAGCTATGTATCATAAACCAACAGCCAACATCTTACTAAATGAACAAAAACTGAAAACCTTCAACCTAAAATCAGGAACAAGACAAGGATGTCCATTATCACCACTCCTATTCAATATAGTTCTGGAAATATTAGCCAGAGCAATTAGACAAGAGAAAGAAATAAAGGGAATAAGGATAGGAAAGGAAGAGGTGAAATCATCATTATTTGCAGATGATATGATACTCTACATAGAAGACCCCAAAAATCCTTTAGAAGACTTCTAGAAGTAATAACCAAATTTAGTAATGTAGCTGGATACAAAGTGAACACTCAAAAATCAATAGCATTCCTGTACACAAACAACAAAGTCACTGACAGAGAAATAAGGGAAACCACACCCTTCACTATAACATCCAAAAAAATGAAATACTTAGGAATCAATCTAACAAAGGAAGTAAAAGATCTATACAGTGAAAATTATATTACTCTAAAGAAGGAAATTGAAGAAGATTTCAGAAAATGGAAAGATATTCCCTGTTCATGGATAGGAAGAACAAACATCGTGAAAATGGCCCTTGTCCCAAAATTATTATACAGATTCAATGCAATCCCAATCAAAATACCACTTGCCTACCTCACAGAGCTAGAGAAAGCATTCCTGAGGTTCGTCTGGAACCAGAAAAGACCTAGAATAGCAAAGGCAATTCTGGGCAACAAAGGTAAGGCAGGAGGCATCACAATCCCCAACTTGAAACTATACTACAAAGCTACTGTGATAAAATCAGCATGGTACTGGAATCAAAACAGACCTGAAGATCAATGGAATAGATTAGAAGCTACAGCCACAACTACAAACACACTTAGCCACCTCATCTTTGACAAAGGGGCCAAACATGTACATTGGAAGAAAGACAACCTCTTTAACAAATGGTGCTGGAAAAACTGGCTTTCTATATGCTGTAAACTAAAACTAGATCCATGCCTATCACCATGCACTAAAATAAAGTCAAAATGGATCAAAGATCTGAATATAAAAACAGAGACACTAAACTTACTAGAAGACAGAGTAGGTAAAAACCTTGATGACATAGGAGTAGGCAGAGAGTTCATGAACAAGCATCAAATTGCACGGGAAACACTTCCCAGAATCAACAACTGGGATCTCATCTTACTAAAAGGTTTTTGTATGTCAAAGGAAATCTCCAACAGAGTGAAAAGAAAACCCACGAACTGGGAAAATATCTTAGCCAATTGTCCATCAGACAAAAGACTTCTATCTAAAACATATAAAGAATTAAAAGAAATCAGGCCCCTAAAATTCAAGGACCCAGTCCAAAAATGGGCATCTGAGATGAATACACACTTCCCAGAGAAAGAAATACAAATGGCAAATAAATATATGAAAAAATGTTCAACATCAATGGTCATTCGGGAAATGCAAATTATAACAACAGTGAGATTCCATCTCACTCCAGAAAGAATGGCCAAGATTAAAAAATCAACCAACAACAAATGCTGGAGGGGCTGTGGGGAAAAAGGAACTCTTCTCTACTGTTGGTGGGAGTGTAGACTGGTGCAACCACTGTGGAAATCAGTGTGGAGATTCCTCAAGAAGCTAGGATTAGAGATCCCATTCAACCCAGCTATCCCTCTTCTGGGCATTTTCCCAGAAGAATTGGAAACATCATACCACAGTGATTTCTGTGCACCTATGTTTATAGCAACCCAATTTGTAATAGACAGATCTTGGAAACAACCCAAGTGCCCATCAATCAAAGAATGGATAAAAAAGATGTGGTATTTTTATACAATGGAGTACTACTCAGCTATTAAGAAAGATTGCATTGAGACTTTTGTAAGTAAATGGTCATGACTTGAGACCATACTCATAAGTGAAATAAATCAAATCCACATGTGTAAATACCGTATTGTCTCCCTAGTGTAAGAAACGGAAAAGTATATATGATCCAAAATCTATAATAAATACTATGTAAGGGTAAAAAACAACTCAAAGAGCAAAAGTAATTGGGAAGGGAAAAGGCAGAAAGAAAAAAGGGAAAAAGAAAAGATATAAACCTGTATATATGTATATGTAAGATAACTAAAATGAACACACTGCTGAATGTATTCGTTATTGAGAAAGAACAATTAATACTCATATGATTAGATCAGTTTTACATGTCTATATCTGTTAATGTAAGTAACCATTTTAAAGATAACGATATGCAATATTGCAACCATCATCAAGTTTCTATCATCCGGTTTTGTAAACCTGCAGTGTTACTGTTGTGCATTTACTCTACTCGTTTGTTTGTCTCTTTTGCTTGTTGTCTTTGTTATATATGCCTTTTTTTTTTCCGCTTAAATTAAAAAAAAAAAGAAGTAAGGCTTTGGGGAGATTGCTTAAGTCAAAAGAGCACAGTCTTTGTTATTGGAATTAGTGCCTTTATAAAAGATAAGTCAGAAAGCTAGCTAATCCTTTCTATCAAATGAGGACATAGTTTGAAGTCAACATCTGTAAACCAGAAAGACAGCCCTCACCAGATAATGGATCTGTTGGTGCCTTGCTCTTCAAATTTAGTAACTTCCAGAGCTATGAGAAATAAATTTCTATTGTCTGTCAAAAAAAAAAAAAAAAAAGGATCACTGAAGACTAATTTGACCATGCAGTAAACCTTTATGGGTCTAAACAGTCAAGTCAGACATCTTCTTAAGTGACTTAAGCCACAGTGGTATAAGCATAAATAAAAAACTACTGGTGACTACACAAGTTTAACATTCTCAAAAAAAAAAAAAATCCCAAGCTCCTTGTAACACATCGTGAAGGTTATTTCAGTGCTTTGTCTACGGCTGTGTTGCTTAGCTTCCTTGGAATACATCCCTGTATCATTTCCCCAGAGGGGTGGGCAGAAATAGAGACAGTGAAGAACTTGAGTGGAGAGCCTGGAAGAGTGGCAATGAGCTGAACTCTGCTCTGGCACTACGTCCAACAATGCATGTGTGTAGTGAGCTCACAGCAGTGATAGGGTCGTCAGTTTAGCCTAGAAAGACTTCCCGGTGGGTTGTGCAATGGCCAATGTTTTTAGTTTATGTCCATACCACCCTGAACACACCTGATCTTGTCTGATTTGGGAAGTTGAGCAGGGGCAGACCTAGTTAGCCCTTGATTGGGAAGTGTTTTTTAAGCCAATAATTTCAAACATTAATGAGTAATTTCTGTGTCACTAGAAAAAGTAATCAACATTTTTTTTTTTTTGAGACAGAATTTCACTGTGCAGTTTAGGCTGGCCTTGAACTCCCTTAGTACCCCAGGCTGACCTCAAACTCACAGCATTCTCCTGCCTCAGCCTCCCAAATGCTGGAATTACAGGCATACACCTCTATGCCTGGCTTGCACAATTTATGAATATCTCTAAATATTTGAATATAAAGAAAACTACCTTGAAATAAGGTAAAAAATCTATTTTGAAGTAAGTTGGTATTAAGTTGGAAGTCAGGAAGTATCTTCAAACTTAGTTCCTCTTTTGGAAGATGATTTTAATTGTTCTATGTCCCTTTCATTACCATGTGAATTTACAATCAGTTCATTAAGTCCTGTAAAAAAATAAAAATAAAGGCTGCTGTGATTTTAATAGGAATTGAATCCATAGATCGATTTGGGGAATATTGCTAAGCTAACAATTTTAAGTCTTCTAGTCCATAAGCATAAGATGTCTCTCTAGTTAAGTATTTGAGCCTTCATTTTTGTAGGGTTTTGTTGTTTCGTTTTGTTTTGGTACCAGAGATCGAACTCATGACCTCGTGCTTGCCAGGTAGGCGCTGTGCTGCTGAGCTATATCCTTGGCCCTAGACCTTCTTTAATTCCTTTCCATGTTGTCTTACAATTTTGTGTGTATAAATCTTACTCTTTGGCTAAATTTATTCCTAGGTATTTTATTCTTTTGATGCTACTGTGAATGAAATTGGTAATTTTACTTTTATTGCTAATATATGGATAACAAGTGATTTTTTATTTAGTGATCTTGTGTTCTTTTGTGTGGATTGTTTAGGGTTTTCTATATAGGAGGTCATATCATGTGCAAGTACAGATTTTTTTTACTTCTTCCTTTGCAATCTGCAGATCTTTCTCTCTCTCTCTCTCTCTCTCTCTGTCTCTCTCTCTCTCTGTCTCTCTTTGTCTAATTGTTTCTCACTCTTGAATGATAATTTGACTGAATTTAGAATCCACCCAAAAGTTGTTTTCCTTTTATTCTTTGAAGGTATCACTTACTGCGCCATGACTTTGTAATCACTTCTGCTGAAGATGATCTGATTCTCCCAATAAGTATCTTATATTTTGTTAGTAACATTCTTACAATTTTCTTTAAATAATTGATAATGTGGAGTTTTACCGTAATCTATCTGGATATAATGTTTGTGTTTCTATTTAATTTTTAACTTGTTTTAATGTTCAAGATTTTTAAGTCTGCAAGGTATATGTCTTTTACCAGCTCTGAAAAATTCTCAGTGATTATCTGTTCTGGTAACACTATTGCTGCTTCTCCCTTTTCTTACACTCTCCGGAACTCTGAAACAGAGACTTTAAAACTGGATCTAGTTCTCGCATTTCTTAACTTGTTAAAAATATTCTATCAACCTTTTATTCAGTTTTACATTTAGTCTCTTTTTGGAAATTTTAAGAAGCTCAGTATTGTGATTTTCATTTTTAAAATCTAGCTATTTTTTCAGAGCACCACTCTGTACTCTAGATGTGTGTATTGGTTGATCCTGTGTGCCCCCACACAGATGGAGCTGAGTCTGGTGTTCCTGATTGGTTTGTTGTGTGATGCTGGGATTGGCGATGTGAGTCCTGCACCCGCCCAGAGGTGGAGCCAACATACAGTGTAAGGACGAAAGGAATTCATGTCTTATCCCTCTCTTGCCCTCTGTTTTGCCGGGTTTGTGCACCTTGCTGTTTGGGGGCAGCCATGAATGGCTGCCCCGCCACTCCATGCTGCCTTGGAGCCACTTAAATATGGACTGAAACCCCCAGAAAACTGTAAAAAATAAACCTTTCCTTCCCTAATTTTGGGCATCAGGTATTTTGTCTCAGCAACTAGTGAAAAGTAACTAAGACAATGTGTGAGAGTATTAATGATACACATTTTAGATCTTTTTAGCTGGTCTCTTTTTTCTTTGTGTGGGAGTTCATAGGAAGAACCAAATTTAAGTTTTTCCAACTCCCCCAATTTGGCATCCTCTTTTCTGTTTGACTCTTGACTGCCGAGATACAGTGTTTGCTCACCACCATGACTTCTCATTTATTTTCTTCCATGGAGGATATTTCTTCATTTTTTTATGCTTAAAAAGCTTCTTGTTTTGTTTTGATTCTAGCTATGTGTGCATCCATTTATTTTTATGGGTCAGTCTGTTTCGTTTTGTTTGTTTTTGGTACAGGAGGATGCGCTCTCCGTGTGTAGTCAATATGTCACCTTGAACCAGAAGTCTCAAATACATCTGCAGATGAGTCATCGTTCCCAGAGCCCTGTGTCCCAGGGTCTCTCAGGGCCTCTCAGCAGAGTCTTTGCTACACATCTTAATGAAATGTTGTGTAGTAACTTTCCCTTGGCAAATTCCCTAATGTACTAGGGCATTTAAAATTGCTTTTAAAGTCTTTTGGCCCAGAAATTAAATATCAAGTCTGACTGTAATTGGCATAGTGTATTTAGTACATACAAGCAGGACTGCTGTTTCCAGGTGCTCAGGTATTCTCCCAGAGTCTTTTTTAGTCATCGTGACTCTCTTACTCAAGAAATTTTGCCATCTCGAATGTCCTTTCGGCTGTTCTTTGGATTTCCTGTCTGAACATTTATCCTATTTAAAATTCAAGTCAGGTGAGCCATTGACCAATTGGCACTTTTGAGTTTTAGCTAATGTGTTGTTTGAAGTATATTAGAATGATAAGTAAAATCATAAAATCTCAGATAGGAAAGGGACTTACTTATTACTAAAATATTTGTTGAACACTACCATGTTTCAGTCATGGTTTTAGGGACATGGTGTGGATACAAAAAATGCAAAGGTGAAACAAGCTCTTTGGTCTCTGCTGATGTGAAGCTTACAAGCTCTTGAGTTAAATCAGTCAAATAAACACTAATTATATGTACAGTAGTTGCAAATTGTAATAAGTGCTTTAGAAGAAAACAGGATACTACAAGAGAATATAGCAGGGTCTTCTCATTTAAATTTGTAGTCAGAAACAGAGTTGTCAAACATTTTTCTAAAAGCAGTAGAACAGCTAGGACTGGTGCATGCTTGTAATTCCCATACTCTGGAATTAGAGTCAGAAGGATCAAGAGTCGGAGACAAGTCTGGGCTATACAAATCAAGATGCTATCTCAAAAAAAAAAATTACAACATCTTACTCATCTGAAAACTTAAGAGGGTAGAGGTGAAAGAGCTTATTGAAAGGAGCTTGTGACCTCCTGCCCCTGGGATGTCCTCTACTTTCCACCTGGTTCCTGAAGTATCTCTTGGCACCTCGGATTCCCGGGGCAGGGTGTGAGGGTCACCACTGTGGTACCACCCCCTCATGCTATAGACCGTTAGTTGAGGCACAGAGTGTTCATTGTCCATTCACACAGGTCATGTCAGTACTTAGTCTTAGAATTGGAGCAAGAACCCAGATATCTCAAACTTGTGTTCTGTCCACTCTCTTCCCCCCGCCCAGCCTTTTTGCTCTTAATGCATTTTTATTATAGAATTATGGTCTTTCCGTTACAGGTATTTGTAGTTCTTTTCTTTTTCCTTCCAAAATTAATGTTACCCAGTATTATTCACAGAACGTGCCCTTGACAATCTATACTATAATTATTTTATTCTAACGTGTACTCGGTATGTTCTTAGGCCTTTACTTTAGATAATCAAAGTGTTTATATTAAAACTGATGCTAATTAACATTATATTAATACTAACTAACTTTGGTAGCTGATCTTTTGGATTGGCTTTACTCCCCTCTTCATTTAGCTAAGTAAATAATGGAATTCTTTCCCAGGTCCTTAGATGATTTGTATGGGATTCATTTTGACTTCCTCTGTTTATATTGTAAAGAGTTATATACTTTTTATCACTTTGTTTTGGTTTTGTTTTATTGTGGCAGAAAAGTTCAGGACCTGTGTTTGCTAGAGTAGTCTATTTGCCCAAAACACTTAGAAGCTATGAGAATTAAGGTGGACAGGAAGCTGTCTAAGCAGTGACCACATGAAGAAATCTGGGAGATTTGCAGAGAATTGATTGAGATAGAATGATGATGTGAGAGTAATTATTGCCAAATCTGGGAGATTTGCAGAGAATTGATTTGAGATAGAATGGTGATGTGAGAGTAATTATTGCCATGAGAAGGCAGATGAACTTTAATAACAATAGAAAGGTTCTCTGGATACCAGCAAAATGATAGAAAACTCTGACAGTGTTTAAGTGACAGGAACCAAATGAGGACTGAAATGTGAGGGGCATGGAAATCGGGAACAGAGACTAAATGAAATAAGCGAGAGGACGCAGAATGACTCTTAAGTACCTGGGACATTCTCATCTTGTGACTGTCCTGCCAAAGATGTGTTCCAGAGCCTGCTCAGCAGCTCACCATTTGGCCCCTTTGTTGCACCTGCCATCTGCATTTATGAATTAAGGAGCTCTTTGCATCAAGGGGAAAGGTAGACAGCTATGTCCTATTTTTTCATTGGGCTTGCATTCTTGTTAACTTCTCTTCAGTCAAACAAAAGTCAAGCCTTGCTGTTCTTCAGGTAACTACTTCAGTAGATGGCTTGGCAAACATAGTATTACAGACTGCTTTTTATTGCACAGTTGGCAATTAGGAGAGGGCCTTGCAGAGAGGGGGATGTTCCTTAAAGTTCCCATCAAAATGGAAACACTGAGTGGGTTGAGTTACTGATTTACAGCAAGACTTGAATTTTGTTGCAGGTGAGTGTGTTTCATTTTTAAAGTTATAAATTGTGGTGTGTATCCCACATGCTGATTCTGCCCTCCTGTTACCGGCTGCATTTGACAGCTACAGGGACGTGCTAGCAGAGTGTAGCCTGTACTTTGTACCTGCTCTTTCCCAAAATGCTCTGTAGGAAGAGTACTTAATAGAAAGATCCTTCTTTATGTGATTGTTGTTTGCTAAGGAACTAAATCAGTGTATTGTCTTAGATGCCAGGTCCATAGAGAAGCAGCATTTGCTGCAGAGCACAAAGGAGTTGATAGCCTTTTCCTCTCTGTATATTGCTGCAGCTTAAACTGCTGAACTGGTTGTGTTGTTTGGGGCAAGATGCTAGGGCCCTCAAACTGCCTGGGAGTTTGTGTTAAAGGGACAGCCCCACCGTATCTTTCCAGTCTGGTCAGCCTATTCTCCATAGCAGTAGCTTGCTTCTATTTTTGAAAAGCGAGTTCAGTAATGACCACATGAACAGATCTGGAATTCATGTTGATTCACATGTTTCACTGACCTCTGTGAACAGTGACTTGGTAAATAATGTAGGTTTTATTTAATACAGGGGTAGACGTCTGTATGAAGTAGTAGCAAACAACTTCTTAAGTTTAATGAACAGGAGAAATGGGAAAGGAGAGATTCATGGTGAAAGGCTGTTGATTTAGGTGTCTGTTTTTTTTTTTTTTTAAGAGAAAAAAGACACAGAAAAGAAGAAAAAGTGAAAGAGACAAACAACAATAACAAATCCAATACAGTAACAGTATAGGTTTACAAAACGAGATGATACGAATTTGACAATGGTTGTAATATTGCATATTGTTACCTTCAAAAGGGTTGCTTAGATTAACAGATACAGACATGTAAAATTGATCTGATCTTATGAGTATTAACTTTTCTTTTCCGATAACTAATACATTTAGTAGTACATTCATTTTAACTATCTTATGTGTGTGTGTGTGTGTGTGTGTGTGTATATATATATATATACTCAAATATATGTCTTTTTTCTTTTCCCTTCCTTCTTTCCACCTTTTCCCTATCCCAATTACTTTTCCTCTTTGAGCAGTTTCTTACCCTTACACAGTACTATTGTAGATTTTGGATCATATATACTTTTTCAGTTTCTTGCACTTGGAAGACAATACACATGAGAATTTGATTTGTTTTCCTTATGAGTATGGTCTCAAGTCTCATCCATTTACTTACAAAAGTCTCAATGCAATCTTTCTTTATAGCTGAGTAGTACTCCATTGTATAAAAATACCACATCTTTTTTATCCATTCCTTGATTGATGGGCACTTGGGTTGTTTCCAAGATTTGGCTATTACAAATTGTGTTGCTGTAAACATGGATGCAAATATATCACTGTGGTATAACATTTTCAGTTCTCCTGGGAAAATGCCCAGAAGCAGGATAGCTGGGTCAAATGGAATCTCTAATCCTAGCTTTTTGAGGAATCGCCACACTGATTTCCACAGTGGTTGCACCAGCTTACACTCCCACCAACGGTGGAGAAGAGTTCTTTTTTCCCCACAGCCCCTCCAGCATTTGTTATTGGTTGATTCTTGATGACAGCCATTCTTTCTGGGGTGAGATGGAATTTCAGTGTTGTTTCCATTTGTATTTCCCGAATGACCATTGATGTTGAACATTTTTTCATATATTTGTTTGCTGTTTGTATTTCTCCCTCTGAGAAGTGTGTATTCATGTCAGATGCCCATTTTTGGATTGGGTCCTTCAATTTTGGGGAGCTGTTTTTTTTTTTTAAATTCTTTATATGTTTTAGATAGAAGTCCTTTGTCTGAGGGACAGTTGGCTAAGGTATCTTCCCAATTTGTGAGTTTTCTTTTCACTCTGTTGGACATTTCCTTTGACATGCAAAAATTTTTTAATAAGACGAGATCCCAATTGTTGATTCTATGGAGTATTTCCTGTGCACTTTGATTTTTGTTAATGAATTCTCTGCCTACTCCTGTGTCATCAAGATTTTTACCTACTTTGTCTTCCAGCATATTTAGTGTCTCTGTTTTAATATGTAGTTTTTTTGTTTGTTTGGTCAGTACTGGGGATTGAACTCACAACCTCACGCTTCCGAGGCAGGTGCTGAAGCCAGTAAGCCAAACTCCTGGCCCTATTTTTTTCAAGGCAATGTTGCACTATATAGTTCAGGCAGGCCTTGTTCACGTTGTAGCCCAAGCCAGCCTTGAACTCCCAATGCTCCACATACCTCAGCCTCCTGAGTGCTGGGATTAAAGGCGTGTGCCATCATGCCCAGGTAATATTTAGATCTTTGATCCATTTTGACTTTATTTTAGTGCATGGGGATAGATGTGGATCTAGTTTTAGTTTTCAGCATATGGAAAGCCAGTTTTTCCAGCACCACTTATTAAAGAGGCTATCTTTCGTCCAGTGTACATGTTTGGCTCCTTTGTCAAGGATGAGGTGGCTGAGTGTGTTTGTAGTTGTGGCTGTATCTACTAATCTAGTCCATTGATCTTCAAATCTGTTTTTATGCCACTACCATGCTGATTTTATCACAGTAGCTTTGTAATATAATTTCAAGTCAGGGATTATGATGCCTCCTGCCTTACCTTTGTTGCCCAGAATTGCCTTTGCTATTCTAGGTCTCTTCTGGTTCCAGATGAATTTTGGGGATGATTTCTCTAGCTCTGTGAGGTACACAAGTGGTATTTTGATTGAAATTGCATTAAATCTGTACAACAATTTTGGGAGAATGGCCATTTTCACAATGTTTGTTCTTCCTATCCATGAACAGGGAATATCTTTCCATTTTCTCAAATCCTCTTCAATTTCCTTTTTCAGAGTAATGTAATTTTCACTGTATAGACCTTTTACTTCCTTTGTTAGATTGATTCCTAAGTATTTCATTTTTTTGGATGTTATAGTGAAGGGTGTGGTTTCCCTTATTTCTCTCTCAGTGAGTTTGTTGCTTGTGAACAAGAATGCTACTGATTTTTGAGTGTTGACGGTGTATCCAACTACATTACTGAATTTGGTTATTACATCTAGAAGTCTTTCAATGGAGTTTGGGGGTCTTCTGTGTAGAGTATCATACATCTGCAAATAATGATAATTTAACTTCTTCCTTTGCTATCCTTATTCCTTTTATTTCTTTCTCTTGTGTAATTTCTCTAGCTAATATTTCCAGAACAATATTGAAGCCGGGCATGGTGGCACATGCCTTTAATCCCAGCACTCGGGAGGCTGAGGCAGCACGATTGTTGTGAGCTCGAGACCAGCCTGGGCTACAAAGTGAGTTCAAGGCCAGCCTGAACTGCATAGTGAGACCCTGTCTCAAAAAAAAGGGGCCAGGGATGTAGCTCAGTGGCCTAAACACCTGCCTGTCAAGCGCGAGGTCATGAGTTCGATCCCCGGTACCAAAAAAAAAAAATATATATATATATATATATATATATATATATATATATATATTGAATAGGAGTGGTGATAATGGATATCCTTGTCTTGTTCCTGATTTTAGGTTGAAAGTTTTCAGTTTTTGTCCATTTAGTAAGATGTTGGCTGTTGGTTTATCATATATGGCTTTTATCAGGTTGAGGTAGAGACCATCTATTCCGATTTTCTGTAGGGTTTTTATCATGAATGAGTATTGGATTTTGTTGAAAGCTTTTTCTGCATCTATTGAGATGATCATGTGGTTCTTGTCCTTGGCCCTGCTTATATGGTGTATTACATGTATTGATTTGCGTATGTTGAACCATCCCTGCATTCCTGGGATGAATCCCACTTGATCATGGTGTATAATCTTTCTGATAACTTTCTGTATTCTATTTGCCAGTATTTTATTGAGGATTTTTGCATTTATGTTCATTAGGGAGATGGGCCTGTAGTTTTCTTTTTTGATTGGGTCTTTCTCTGGTTTTGGCATTAGGGTCATACTTGCTTCTAGGAATAAGTTAGGGAGACTTACTTCCCTTTCAATTTCATTGAAGAGTTTGAAGAGTGTTGGCATTAAGTCTTCCCTAAATTTCTTGTAGAATTCAGCAGTGAATCCATCAGGGCCCAGGCTTTTCTTTGTTGGTAGGGTCTTAATTACATTTTCAATTTCATTAGCTGAAGTTGGGTTATTCAGCAGTTTTACATCTTCTTGATTCTGCTTTGGTAATTTATGCATTTCTAGGAATCTCTCCATTTCTTTAAGTGTCTGTTTTGTAAGATCCTTGATTGCTTTTCAAATGTGATACTAAACTGGACAGTGGTATTAAATGGTTATCTGCTGAATGTCTTATATTACAATTCAGTCCTTTTCTAGGGCAGTATACAAAACATGAGTTCCTCTGTACATCTCTAGATATTGTTTAGTGGTTAAAATGTAAGAATTTGCGGTAAAACTTTTGTTCCTGAAAAGTATTCATTAAATAAGGTCTTTACCACAAACGGCTATGATGAACTGCTAGAAATAGAAGAGGCAGTGCGTCTATTGATGCGGTTGTTTTGTTTTTTACATTAACAAATTAATTGCAACTTCTTTCTTTCTTTTTTTTTTTTTTTTTTTTTTTTTTTTGTACCAGGGATCAAATTCGCAACTTCACGCTTGTCAGGCAGGTGCTTATGCCGCTGAGCTAAATCCCCGGCCCCTGATTGCAACCTTTTTAGATTAGTAGTTTGCTAGGAAAATTTTGTATTTTTTTCTGTTGATTATTATAAATAACCGATCAAATACAATGCACTTCCTAGACGTCAGAGAAACCTCATTGTAAATATGCAACATGATATTTATGCTACATCTATAGTACCAGTGGTTATTTTTAACCTTGGAATTTTCCAAAAAGTAGTTTGGCTCATTGTTTAACTGCTACTAGAACCTACTAGAAAACAGAAGGCACTTTGTCCAGTACATAGAGATAAATAACCAAACATCACACTGCAGCAAACAGAAGATGATCCATACCTGTTATAACGCTTGCCTGCAGGCACAGTGTTCTCTGAGAGAACAATCCAATCATAGCAGTGAAAGGAATCTTAGAATTTATGCTCTTTAATATTACACCAGAGCCACAGCATTTTGCCTGGGTAGTAGCATTATAGATCTGTGGAAATCCCATGTGTCTTCTTTATGGTTATGGAACAAGGTAAGCTGCTTTTCTTTGTGGACAATATATTGTTTCCATTTGGGGGCTCTTGAGTAGGACTATAGAATATTAAAGTTTGAAGGATAATGGCTAAGAATGTTTGGTTTTTGTCTCCACTTTATCCTCTAGCCTGTGCCCAAGATCTCGTTCTTCTACGAGTCTTCTGAGGGGATGCATGCATTTCCTTGTTCGTCTGCTCATAGTCCAGGGCAGCAGTCTAGGTCATCCATGGCAAATCTTTTAGAGCTTTCAGTGGTACCAAGCAGCCTGCTGTGACATGTGTCGCCACCATTGGTCTAGTTAATAGAGTAGACAGTTTGCTTATTAAATGTATGTAAGTTGTTAAACTGAGATTAGGGACCTAGAAGATCTTTTTAATTGTGATTAGATTTTAAAGTCATTTAGAAAACATTAGAAATATGTTTTAGGAGGGAACATTTTATTCTTGCTTATATAGAAACAAATACCACCTTTATTTAAAGCATTGTGCAGCAGAAATTCCAAACTGCTTGCCTTCAGGACACCATCATGTTTTAAAGAAAGTTAACCTTTAAATAAGTGAGCATTTTCCATTGTTTTGCTCTTCCGCCTTCATGGAACTATACCCTCTTCTCTGGAGACCAGGCCTGTCCCAGCCTCCCATGTTGTCCAAGAGGAATACCCATTAAAGTTCTAGGCCTCTCCATCTGCTAAAGTGAGCAGATAACTCAAAGCAGGTCAGAGTTTTTCCTGAGTCTGATAGTGAAGCTATGAGATGTTAGGCAGAAACTTTCTTGTTAAGCATAAAAAGCTGTAAACTCTGTGTAGACTGTTACCCAGCAGTGAATGTCCTAGTGACATTCTGTTATCCTGGAAACCAGTTGCATACCTTTGTAAAGTTTATGAACTTAGTTATTATTCACTTATGATACTTGGTAAATTACTCTTTTTTTTTCCCCCTCTAAACTACTACAGGTTAGATTTGAAGCCAGTAGTACTGAATTAAGGTTCTCAAACTGGTGAACATATTGTTACTGGGTTTTAGGGTCTCCTTAGAGGTGGTTTCTAGGTTGTTTCTGTCCTGAGCAAAGAATTGGTCAAGACAAGCACACGCAATAAATAGCAGGGTTTTATTAAAGGTAGGAATAGGAACAGCCTCTGGAGACCAAGTTTGAACCAAGTAAAAGTAATAAAAAAGTACACCTTACAGCATAAGCAAACCACCATGAGGGAACGCAGTGGCAGAAACTCACATGTGGACTGCCCTTCTGTATTACCTCTCCTCAAGCCGACATCTGGTGTAGGCCTCCTATCAAAAACCTGCTCAGGTTGTCCTGAGAAGTCCAAGCGCAGCGCAGGGCTTTGGGGACTGTTCTATGCATGTGTCCTGGGATTTTGTAATTAATAGGTCACACCTACTTCCCCAGCCAGGTTTGCCACCCCCTAATCTCCTGTCTCAGTATTGTTCCCCTGAGAACTTTAATCTGTAAAATTAATTTGGATAATACAAAGGTGCCTGAATTAAGAAGGTGAGTGTGAGGATAAAATCGGCTCAGCGGCTTTAGAACCAGATGAAAATAGGTTCCAATACAGGTTCTTCCACATGATGGTGATTACATTAATTATCCATTTTCATCTTCATTTCTTTATTTGTGAAATAGAAATACTGGCCACAGATAGGAGTAAGAATTCAGATGCATATCTGAGGGGCCTATTTGGTGCTGATGCTTTGTTCAGATTCTGCAAATGCACGACATCACCCTTCCCTCCAGTCTCTCCCCAGGTTTCTGATAAAGAAATGTATGTAAGGTTTTTCTGCATCTATCGAAATGATCATGTGGCTCTTGTCCTTGGCCCTGTTGATATGGTGTATTACATTTATTGATTTGCATATGTTGAACCATCCCTGCATTCCTGGGATGAATTCCACTTGATCATGGTGTATAATCTTTCTGATAACTTTCTGTATTCTATTTGCCAGTATTTTATTGAGAATTTTTGCATCTATGTTCATTAGGGAGATTGGCCTGTAGTTTTCTTTTTTACTTGGGTCTTTCTCTGGTTTTGGTATTAGGGTAATACTTGTTTCCAGGAATGAGTTGGGGAGACTTACTTCCCTTTCAATTTCATTGAAGAGTTTGAGGAGTGTTGGCATTAAGTCTTCCCTAAATTTCTTGTAGAATTCAGCAGTGAATCCATCAGGGCCCGGGCTTTTCTTTGTTGGTAGGGTCCTAATTATATTTTCAATTTCGTTAGCTGAAATTGGGTTATTCAGCAGCTTTACATCTTTTGATTCAGCTTTGGTAATTCATAGGTTTCTAGGAATCTGTTCATTTCTTCTGTGTTACCGAATCTATGTGAGTAAAGGTTTCCGAAGTAGGTATTGATGATCTTCTGTATTTCCACAGGGTTTGTAGTGATTTTACCCTTCTCATTTCTTATTGCATGAATCAGAGTTTTTTCTTTCCTCTTTGTGATAAGGTTAGCTAGGGTTTATCAGGAAAATGCAAATTAAAACAACACTGAGATTCCATCTCACTCCAGAAAGAATGGCCAAGATTAAAAAATCAACCAACAACAAATGCTGGAGGGGCTGTGGGGAAAAAGGAACTCTTCTCCACTGTTGGTGGGAGTGTAGACTGGTGCAACCACTGTGGAAATCAGTGTGGAGATTCCTCAGGAAGCTAGGATTAGCGATCCCATTCAACCCAGCTATCCCACTTCTAGGCATTTTCCCAGAAGAATTGGAAACATCATACCACAGTGATATCTGTGCACCCATGTTTATAGCAACCCAATTTGTAATAGCCAGATCTTGAAAACAACCCAAGTGCCCATCAATCAAATGGATAAAAAAGATGTGGTATTTTTATACAATGGAATACTACTCAACTGTTAAGAAAGATTACACACCTGTGAACCCAGGACTCAGAAGACTGAGGCAGGAGGATTGCTCCAAGTTCAAGGCCAGCCTGGGTTACATAGTGAGTTCAAGGGCAGCCTGAACTACATTGCAAGACCCTGTCTCAAACAAACAAACAAAGTCTGTCTAATGTACATGTGCCAGCTTCTCCAGCTGAATGTATTCATTATGTACTGCAAGCATATGCTAAAAATAAAAAAATTGTAAGATAATTCAACAACCATAAAATTTACAGATGAAAGAATAAACCACAATTTTTTTTAAAAAGTCATCTAAAAACCTCAGAATGGATGTCTCTAACATGCCCAAGATCTCATTCCTCTACCAGGCTTCTGAGAGGATGCATGCATTTCCTTCTTCATCTGCTCATAGTCCAGGGCAGCAGCCCAGGGCAGCCATGGCAAATCTTTTAGAGCTTTCAGTGATACAAGCAGCCCGCTGTGACATGTGTCATAGGTTTGCCACCATTGGTTTAGCTGACAGACAGTTTGCTTATTAAATGTGTTTAAATTGTTAAACTGAGATTAGAAGATCCAGAAGATCTCTTAAATTTTAATTAGATGGCCAGGGATTTAGCTCAGTGGTGTAAGTACGTGCCTGGTAGGTGTGAGGTTGTAAGTTCGATCCCTGGTACCCAAAAAAAAAAAAAAAAAAAAAAAAGATTAGATTTTAAAGTCATCTTTAAAACATTAGAAATATATTTTAGGAGGGAAGAATTTATTCTAGCTTATCTACCTTTTTTCTTGAGGCAACCTAGAAGTTAAAATTGGGAACTTGCCAGGCTCAGGAGAATCTCAAGTTTGAGCACAGCCTGGGTAATTTAACAACTTAGACCCTGTCTCAAAAAAGGGACTGGGATTGTAATTCCATTGTGAAGACCCTTGGTTTGGTCCCCAGTACTGGGAAAAAAAATCTGGCAAGAACAGGGAAGCATTAAGCAGGAAAAATTATCCATGATTTCATTTAACATTTGGGATATTTTCCTTGAATGCTTTGTTTTATGCTTATATTATGTAGTTGAGACCAAGCTATATGTATGTATTAATAGTTGTATCTTAATTGGTAGGGTAATTGTGAAGACAAATAATATATTTAAAGGTCTAACCACAGTATCTGTGAAATGCAGTCATTGTTAGCTGTTAGTGTAACTATCTTGTCTTTACCTCTGTGTGTCTGTGTGTGTGTTTGTTTGTCTGTGCGATGCCAAGGATGGAACCCAGGCCCTGTTCCTGCTGGGCAGGCATTCTACTGCTGAGTATCACTCCCAGCCCTTGCCCTTCTTTTTATCTCCCACATTCTAAGCATTTTTCCAATTGATTTACTTTCTTTCCAAGTACTTAAAAAGTCTTTGTAGCTGGGCATGGTGGTGCACACCTGTAATCCCAGCACTTGTAAGGCAGAGGATTGTTGCGAGTTCAAGGCCAGCCCAGGCTACATAGTGAGTTCAAAGCCAGTCTGGACTGCACAGAGAGTCCCTGTTTCCAAAAGAAAAAAAAGTCTGTAAGCATTACTTTAATATCTTATAATTATGAATGTACCATGGTTTACTTTTCCTTTCCCCATATTTGAACAATTGTGTTACTTCCATAATGATCCTATCATAAATACTAGTTTTGTGGTTATTTGTTAATAATTAAGTCTATCTTTGTATTTGTGATTAATTCCTTGGCAAGCTGCACTTTTTACATTCTTGACTAGTATTAAAATAAGGACCTATGTCAGAAAACCTCCAGTCCTGACGATTGTTATTCATTCATTCATTCATTTATTTGTGTTACTGAGACTCAAACCCAGAGCCTGTAACACGCTAGGCAAGTGCTGTGTTGCTGAGCTGTATCCCCAGCACCAGGTTTGCCTTTCTGTACAAAAAAATTTTTTTCTTTCCTTCTTCTTTTTAATAATTCAAGTTAATTGATCCTTTCCTTCCTAATTTTTCAGTTGATTTTTTTTTTTTAAAGCAGGTTCTTGCTATGTAGTTCAGCCTGACCTTGAACTCACTATGGAGCCTGGGCTTTCCTCAAACTCAAAGCAGTCCTCCTGCCTCAGCCTCCTAAGTGCTGGAATTACAAGCATGTACCAATACACCTGGCTTTCCATTGATTTTGAGCAAGGAAAATGATCTCTATTCATAGATTTATATATTTTCTCCTAATCTATATAATTAAGCATTTCATTTAATTCTTTAATACCCTGGAAATATTTTTTCTTTGTGAGATGAGATAATCTTGATATTTTCCTGCAGCATGTAGCAGTTTTTCTCACTTATTAAGCACTTACTGCATAATAATTTTTCTGAATTTTTCTTCTTTGTAAGACTTCATTTTTAAACCTTTAAATTTCTGTTACCAGAAACTAGCACAATACTTCCCACTTCATAGACATATAATAAATATTTGATAAATAAAAGAAGTATAGAATTATACATAATCCATTCTGGAAGATTTTAAAAAGGTATTTATAAGTTATTCATCATCTGTTCTTCTTTAAAACTTTAGGAAAGATTTATTTTCATTTCAAGTTCATGGTTATTCCAGAGCACCCACCAGAGTGACTTGGAGTGGTTTAGTTATGAGATAGTGCCTTAGTCTATTTTGTGTTGCTATAACAGAATACCTAAGAGTGGATAGTTTATAAATGAGAGATGTTCTTGTGGCTTATGGATCTGGCAATGAGGAAATCAAAGAGCATAGCACCAGCATCTGGCAAAACCTTTGTGCTGCATCACCTCATGACGAAGGGCAAAGGGCAAGTGCCAGAGAGAACTGAGTTTTTCCTTTGTCATGAGCCCATGTCCATGCTGACTAACCATTCCCACTATAAGGGCATTAGTGCGTTCAGAAGGGCAGAGCCCCCATGACCTAATCACTTCTTAAAGGGCAAATAAATTGTAGTGTGAGTTTTAGAGGGCTTATTTGAATTATATCAGAAATACATGAAAATACCGGGTGTGGTGGCTCACGCCTTTAGTCCCAGCACTCGGGAGGTTGAGGTAGGAGGAGCGTTGTGAGTTTGAGGCTGGCTTGGGCTACAACGCAAGCGCAAGGCCGGCCTGATCTACACAGTGCAACCCTGCCTCAAAAAGCCAGGGCTGGGAGTTTGGCTCAGTGATTTAAGCACGAGGTTGTCCGTTCAATCCCTGGTGCTGCAAAAAAAAAAGGAAAAGAAAATGATTTCTAACAGTAAACTCAGTTTTTACTTTGTCATAGATGTGTCTGCACAATAGCCAGAAGCTCAGTATCTGTTATCTAAGCCACCTCCACCTAAAAACAGTAAATATTTACCTTTACAGTAATCAGAATCTCAAATGAACAGCTACTACTTAAATGATGATACTCAAATATTTCAAGCTTGACTTTACCTTGGTTTTATTCTACTCTGTACTTATCCATGACACTTTAAACTCAACTGTTTCAAACTAAATCTGATTCACCTTTACCTTCCTGCTCATGCCTCCCTCTATCAGTCCAACTCCAAATCCTGTTTCCTATTTTGTGTTCCCTGTGTGGATGCTGATATTACTACCCATCCCAGCAAGGTGAAAATCCTGTTATCCTTCATTCCCTAATTCCAGGAATTTAATAAAGTACCTCTTATCTGTTTTACCCCCACAGTATCTTTCCTTTTGTTTCTACCCCATCTTCACTCCCTCTGTCTACCCTTATCATTGGTCTGGACAGTGCATACTATCTCAGTCTCCCAACTTCTGTTCCCTCCTTCTTCCAATCAGTGCTGCATCATGATTTTTAACTGAGAAAGGCACTGCTTTTCTCTCAGGATTCAAATCTACTAAATTGATGTAGGGTTTCTTATTTTACAAAAACCTCCCCAAATGATTTCTGTGCACACCCCTGATTTAAAACAAACAAACAAAAAAAGCAAAACTGCAATCTCCTAATATAATCAAAACGTTTAAATGGACCTTTAAAAGTTAATTTATTTATGTACTTATTTATTTTTTAATGAACTGTTTCTCTGGCTTTCCTATGCTGAATGAAACCCACCACACCCCAGCGGCTCCAAGGAGGAGTCAGCATTCCCTGGACCCATCTGCTGGGCCACAACCTGGCTTAATCTGCATGTGCAAATTTCCTGGCTTGCATTCTATAAAGTGAACTGTGTGCTTCAGGGGGGCAGACTAGCTGCCCTCCCAATTTGGCCAAACTGTGAAAGCATAATTTTTCCATTGGGGGGGATTTTCTCTTTTATTCTTAATGGTAGGCAGGCAAACAAATCTAGATAGTCAGGTCCTGGAATAAGGCTTTTGACAGCACATACCACCACCTACAATGCTAAATTGTCTTAAAAACCCAGCTACAGTCACATCATTGTTTGACCTAGAAACCATAAGTGCTTCCCCGCTGCCTTCAGTATAGAGTCCAGGCTTCCTACCTTGTAAGAGAACAAGTTTCAGTTAAATGCTGCCCTCACCTACCTTTCCGGATGTGTTTTCACATGTTACCCTTCAGGTCCCTTTGAGTCTAACCAAGTAAGTTAGACCCAGTGTGTCAGTCACTTTTGGATTTCTGTGCCTATTTTCATACCATTTCTCTCTAAGGTAACCTAACTTTTCCCCTGTATCTGGAAAACTCATCCCTCACTGTTTTTACCTCTGAGCCTGCTCTGTGCTGGAGTAAGTGCTCTGTTCTTCCTCTGTGCCTCCTCACCGCTGTGTCTGTATTTACTTCGCTGCATTCATTGCTTATCATTGTGATTATTTGTTTGTATATCTATCTCTATGTTTGTATAGTTAACACATTGAGAGAGTTTTTATCTTTTGTGAATATGCACCCTGGAAGTGTGCTTCTTAATCTTTGATTAAGAAGTAAATTTTCTGCAAGTCTTTCAAAACTTACTTCTTCTGACTAGGAAATTTTCTGCCTTCTACCTGCATCACCATCTGTCTCTGTTTCCTCATGAAAAAAAAAAAAAAAAAAGAATTAACAGGAACCTCGCACATTTCCAGACCAAGTGATGGGTGGTAGCCAGTTTGGAATCATGAAACTCATTAGTGTCTAAAGACACCTTACTGAGTTCTTTACCAGGGAAGACTTGGACCATCCAGTGACTTGTTCAAAGTATGCAGCTACTTTTTTTTTTATAACAACTTTATTGAAATAAGAGTTGCATACCACACAATTTACAGACTTAAAGTATAAAATTCAGTAAGCACATTGACAAAGTTGTACAACTATGACCAAGTTTAGATCATTTTTATTATCCCAAAACAAAACACTTTACTCACTAGCTATTTCTTCCCACTAATTTTAGGCAACCACTGAGCTACTTCCTGTCTTCATAGATTTTCCTATTCTAGGACTGACTGACTTTCAGTTCAAACTAGACCAATGCTCTTAACAACAATAAAGGCCTTAACATATCCAAAGAAATGGAAATCCTGCTGAGTGGTCTTTCACTTCATATTGAAGTGAAAGTAGAAACTGATGGCAGAAACATACTTAGAATTCGGGAACCTTTTTTCCTTATCTTTTTTTCTATTAACTTTTTCATATAAGGGAAACCAGGCAGTATTCAAGATTGTGTATCTTACTACAGTTAGCATTCTCAAGGTGCATTCATTTTCCTATAAATGACTCGTTTATTCTTCTTTATGGCAGAGTAGTAATCCATTGTACATAAAAAAATGCATTTTCTTAATCTATTCATTTGTTGATGGGCATATAAGAAGTTTCAAATATTTGGATATTACTAATTGTACTGCTGTAAATATGAGTATGCAAATACTACTGTAATATGGTGTTTTTAACTCTTTTGAGAGGATACCTAACAAGGGAAATAACTGGGTCAAATGGAATTTCTATTTTTAGTTTTTTGAGGAATCTCTATACTTACTTCTATAGTAGTTGTATCAGTTTGTACTACCACCAGCAATGAAGAAGGGGATTCCTTTCTCCCCACAGCCTCACCAGCATGTTTTTTGGGTTGTTTTGTTTTTACCAGCATTTGCGATTTGTTGATTTCCTGATGGTAGCCATTTTTTTCTGGGTTGAGAGGGAATCTTAATGTTGTTTTAATTTGCATTTCTCAAGTAGCTAGTGATGTTGAACTTTTTTTCATGCACCTATTGGCCAGTTGTATTTCCTCACCTGAGAAGTGTCTATTCGATGCCCGCTTTTTGATTGGGTCTTTACATTTTGCTAGTCTAATATATCTTTTTATATTTTAGACATTAATCCTCTGAGGAGTAGTTAGGAAACATTTTTTTCTCATTCTTTAGATTGTCTCTTCACTTTTTCCTTTCCTGCACAAAAGCTTTTTAATTTAATGTGATTCCCATTTGTTGATTCTTATGTCTTGCGCAACCAGGGTTTTACTCAGAAAGACTTTGCCTTCACCTGGTCTTTTGCCTTTTTTGTCTTCCAGTAGATTGTTTCTCTTGCAATGTTGAGATCTTTAATCCATTTTTATTTTAGTTTATTGTATGGTGAGAGACAGGGGTCTCATCTTTCCTCCAGTGAAGGGGTTTAGTCCTTTTGTCAAAGAATGTATAACTGAATGGACCAGGTGCTGTGTCTGTATCCTCTATTCTGTTGTATCGATCCATGAATCTGCTTTCTGCCAATACCGTGTTGGGGTTTTTTGTTTTGTTTTGTTTGTTTTTCCTTTTTGAGACATGGTGTTTATGTGTAGTTCAGGCTCATCTTGAATTCACTGTGTAATCCAGACTGGCCTTGAACTCACGGCAAATTCTGCTGCCTCAGCCTCCTGAGTGCTGAAATTACAAGCATGTGCCACCATGCCCAGCTCCCATGCTGTTTTTACCACTGTAGCTTTGTAGTATAACCTGAAGTCTCAGATTGTGATGCTCCCTGCCTTGCCCTTGTCACCCAGAATTGCCTTTCCTATTTTAGGCCTCTTCTGGGTTCGCTGAATTTTAAGATTGCTTTCTCTGATTCTGTAAGAAATGTTATTGGTGTTTTGATTGGAATTGTATTAAATCTGCATAGCAGTTTTAGAAGTATGACTATTTTAACTATATTGGTTATGCCTATCCAGGAACAGGGAAAATCTGTTTGTTATGTAATATCCTCTTCAAGATCTTTTTTCAGAGTATCATAGTTTTCATTGTCTTTCATTGACCTTCATTTCAAGGTCTTTCATTTCCTTAGTTTCGTTAATCCCTAAGTATTTCATGAGTTTGTTTATCATGTAAGGAATTCTATTGGTGTTTGAATGTTGACCTTGTAGCCTGCTACACTATTGAATTTGGTTATTAATTCTGGAAGTCTTTTGGTAGTTGTTAGGCTTTTCTGTGTAAAGGATCATGCCATTTGCAAATAATGACAATTCAGCTTCTTCTTTCCCTAGCCATATCTTTCTTTCTCCTAGTTGCTGTAGCTAGTATTATGAATTATGAGAGAATTATTGAGAATTATGTTGAACAAAAGCAGTGATAGCACATATCCTTCATTTGTTTCTGAATTTAGGAGAAAAACTTTCAGTCTTCCTGTTAAGTGTGATGTTGGCTGTTGGTTTGTCGTAATGACCTTTTTAGATTAAGGAAAGACCCCTCTATTCCTGTTTTCTTGAGGATTTTTTTATATCATGAATGAATGCTGAATTTTGTCAAATCTTTTTTCTGCATCTATTAAGATGATCATATGGTTTTCATCTGCTTTTAAATGTTACAGATCAACAAAACTCATCTGAAGGTTGTGCTAATTTTATTGTTTATAACTTGTATCATGAATATCTACTTCCCACCTATGTTGTACTTTTTCAGCTATGTCTTCAGTGAAGATTTTGGTTTTGAGCTCAAAGTAATTTTTTTGGTTTATTACTTCTAAGAATGCCTTGGTGCCAGTGGCTTTTCCAGTGAACTAAGGCCATGGTGGAAATTGTGTATTAAAAGACCTTTCTTGTTTGGTTGCTTTTGTGTTTGGTTGCTTTTGTGTTTTGAGACAGGGTCCCACTATGTAGTTCGGGCTGGTCTTGAACTCATGGAGATCTTCCTGCCAACTCTTGGGATTATAGGTGTGCACCACCATGCCTGCCTCTTGAAGACCTTCTGATGTTCATGAATACATCTTTCTTGTTGGGGGGCTGCAAATATATGCTTGTCTTTTTAGCAGAACATTTTAGGGATCCCAAAAGTGTGTGAAACTTGGGGTCAGTTATAATGAGTATACAGACTATAATCGTTCCATCTAGTTTTAATATTAGAGATGAGGTTTCTCTATACAGTATGTATGCTAAAGATAATAGTTGGACATTATATCTGCCAAGAGATAGAGATGATTATAAAAGACTTTTATTGCATCAGACCAAACAGTGCTTCTAATCATAAAATTTTATCGCATGGATCCATGTTTAAGGAATTTAAATTTTTTTCCATTGTTATTTTTTTGTCTGAGAGTGTCAGAAAGGAAATTGAGTACAGTAATATCTTTGGTATTAAATTAGGCAGTTGTGTTTGTTCTGAAAGCAATGTGAAAATATTTTTATCTTATTTTGGAAATAGATTGCCAATAATAATATACTAAAGAAGTAAAGCCCATTCCATTTCCAGAGCTAGAATGTTTCTAATGCCCTCAAAATCTGTTATGCTGAATTTGGTACCTTCATGGAATTGTCTCTTTGTTTTTATTGAACAATTTATTTGAAAGAACCAGAGGCAAACATAAATTTAGGTAAAAGTAAGCTAATCTCTGGGTCGCTTGCATCATTACTCAACTTAAAACAGTTGATTAATAGGCCTGAATGTTTGGATGTCTGTCTGGATTGAATTTTAGGCTATTAAGGCATATTTCAGTTCTCAATGTCTTATTTAAGGACTTGTCACCCAAAAAACAATGTAGAAATGACCATAAACATAGAACTGAGGCACTTTTTTTGTCCTGGGAATTGAATTCAGGACCTTGCACTTGCCAGGCAGACACTGTGCCACTGAGCTATATCCCTGGTCCCTAGAACTAAGACTGAAATTTCAGGTGGCCTAAATCCGTTCCTTGTAAATTACTATTTTGGATCCTGTCTATTAAGTGGGAAATCATTTTTAAAAAGCTCCCTACTCAGATATGAAATGGGCTTGGGGGAGGTGTGGGGGAATGTGCGTAGGAAGACAGAAAGAGAGAAATCCCTCTTTAACCTCTGGCTCCCTTGGCTGTCCCTGAAACATTTCCCCTGGGCCTTTATTTCAATGTGCTATGAAACCTGCAAAACAGGCAACAATCCCTTAATAGTCACCATGCAAGTTTCTACTGAAACATTCTACACAATTAACTGTGCCCTCATACATAGGGGAATTCAGCAGCTAAGAGAGAAGGACTTTTCATCTTCACTTTGTTACTTGTAGTAAACCAGTCTCTTCGAGAAATGCTTTCATTTTAGGAGAAAAAGTGGAAGATTTCCCAGGAGGAGTACTTGGCAATAGTCATGTGGCTCCAGATGCAAGACAGAAACCTTTTGTAGCTGACCCTGATAAGAAAGGAGAACAGTGTCGAAGGTTCGGAAGGGGGAGTGATTGAAGGATGGCAAGGCAAGTTAGTAGACTCCTTTTGACAAGTTTGAACTTATTTGCTCCAGACTCTCACAGAGGTAAATAGGCTGTGAGTCCAGAAAACCCCAGCTGAAGATATTACCAAAAATGTTTACCTTCAGGTTTATTTTTTATTACATGAATTAACCCATTTATTATAGTCTAGGGATGTCTCAAATAATAGAGCTTCTATTGGTCTTTCAGTTCCTTCAGTCTTCTGATGGCTGACTTGACTGTGACCGCAGAAGTAGTATTGTGGGTCTAGGCACCAGCAGCCACTATTTTCATGCAGGAACCATAATGCTAGATCCCTGCAGCCTATCTGTTTATCTTGGTCTTCCCACAGAAGGAGCAAGTGTACTTGGTGTGCTGGCTGATTTCAGTTTTCTTCACCAATTTCTGGAGTGAGACACCATAGCGGGTTCCATATTTACCGACAATGCCAGCCTTCTTGGTGCATTTATTTGGCCATATCAACTCAACCTAGGCCAGAGAGGTTACCTTCAAATTTAAATATGGGTTAGGTTACAGAAGACAGCATCCTAATTAGGGTATGGATACAAAATTTGGATTTATTGTTAAGACTCTTGTGAAAGAGCAATAAAAGTTTGCTCTTGAGGCTTATTTTTCAAATTTAGTGTTTCATAACTTGTTTTAGTAAAAAAAGCTTGCAAACCAAATGTGAGAAAGGAAAATGAGCTCAAGCCAAATCTGAGGAAAATTGCACATCTCAAGTTTGTGATCTTTGTGATGTACAACAGATTCACTAATCTTATAGCTAAAACGTAGAGAAAATAACTTTGAAGGGGAAAGAAGGGGAAAAAAGTTCATTTAAGACATAACTGAAGAAATGTTTACAGATACAAGGTGGACATTAATGGTACAAGTTACAGAGACTTACAATACTGTAAAATTAGCACAACCATCAGATGGATTTTTTTTGATCTTTAACATTTAAAATTAAGTGGAAAAATTTATATCTTTGTATCCTAAAACAACAAAAGCCACTGAGGTTCCATCTTGGAGAAATGTCTTTGTAATTTGTTGCTTCCCCCAGCCCCACAGCTCTGTGATCTTGTGGTGTTGTAAGAGAGAGCTCTTCTTTGGTGGATTTACCTAGTATCAATTTACAAAGTATCAATTTGTTTTGCTTACTCCCCTTGGGTGTCACTGTGCTTATCAGAAATGATAGGTAGTCACTTTACCCTTATCATTTACTTGTTTCTGCTAGTCATGCTGGTAATTATTAATGTAGTGTAAATGTCTTTTCTTTCAGTCCTCCTCGCCCTCTGACTAACATGAATGACACCATGGCTAGCCACATGTCCTCAGGAGTACCCACTCCCACCAAGAGGTATGTATGTCCAATGCCTCAGAGCTGGGGACAGGCTTTGGCCACTGATTTGCTGTGGTCCCTTCAGAAACAAAGCCCAAGATGCAGAGGATTCCAAGGGGCTGAAAGGAATGACATTCTTACTCTCTGTGGCAATCGTCTATTATTATTTTCTGCTTTTTCTCCCTCTTTTTCCCAAACTGTTCATACATGCAACAGTTGATGTTTGGCTGAGTAGTGCCCGCAGGCAGAAGCTTCACTGTGAGGAGCCACAAACATGGTGTCAAAGCAGATTAGGCATGTTTGAGATCTTTTAATAACATTAAACAATATTTTAATAATGTAAATTTCAGCAGTTTCATATTTAATTTCTTTGAATGTCAAAGGTCATTTCTGTTTCTGATTAGATTATGTACATTGAATTGATCCCTTATAAAATATCCTCTTAAGAGTTCGAGGCCGGCTTGGGCTACAACGCGAGCACAAGGCTGACCTGAGCTACATAGTGCGACCCTGCCTCAAAAAAACTAGGGCTGGGAGTTTGGCTCAGTGGCTTAAGTGCCTGTCTGGCAGGCGTGAGGTTGTGAGTTCGATCCCCGGTGCCACAAAAAAAAAAAAAAAAAAAAAAATCTTCTTAAGTCATTCCGTGTATGATTCATACACATTTAAGTTGAAAAGCATAAATCCTTTTCTCTTAGTTACAAAAGAGTTTGCTTTAGGGTCCTTCAGGGATCAAGAACTCTGTTCTCCTTTTTCCTTTTTAAACTTTCTCCAAAATTCTCTTAGGCAGGATTTGAGAGATAGCATCCTTTCTATTTGATGTAAGCTGTTCTATGACCAGAGCAATGCAGAAAATCCCTTATGGACACAACCATTAAAGAACTCTAACAGTCATCACTCTAAAAGGAAAAAACCTACAAAGACACCCCAACCCACCCAGCTCATCCTTCCTGGAAAAAAAACACTCTGCCATATGTACTGATTTCCTTGGACTAAGTCAACCTTAGAAATGTCATCTGCTTACTAATAATCTGACTTAGTGTTTGATACTTAAGACCAACAATGTTTGTTCCTATTGGCTAAAATTTCTAGAACAACATTTCTCAAACCTGACTGATACAAAGAATTTTCCAGGGTACTTGTTAAAAATACACGTTTCTAGCTGGGCATGGTGGTGCACGCCTTTAATCCCAGCACTCGGGAGGCTGAGGTAGGAGGAGCGTTGTGAGTTTGAGGCCAGCTTAACATGAGCGCAAAGCTGGCCTGGGCTACATAGTGTGACCCTGCCTCAAAAAACTAGGGCTAGGGGTTTGGCTCGGTGGCTTCAGCCGCCTGTCTGGCAGGTGCAAGGTTGTGAGTTCCATCCCCGGTGCCGCAAAAAAAAAAAAAAAAAAACACATTTCTGAGACCACACCAGATCCAATGAATCAGAGTGTCTTAAGTGTAGAATCCTGAGAAGCTGCCAGTTTTTATAAATATTCCAGGTGATTCTTATCATCAGGCAAGTTTGGGAAATAACTTTATCAGGAAGCAAAGAAGCAAGCCATAAGGCTTCTTAGGGACTGGATAAGTCAGAGTAAACTGATGATACAGCTTTATTCTCATGGAGACTCAGGACCCCAACCAGGTAAGAGCGCCTGCCTGCAGCCCAGCAGACAGACAACTGAGCCACTGTTTCAGGCAGAGTGGTGTCATGTCCTAGAGCACAGGCATTAGCCAGACCCTGGATCTTGACTTACCTTGAACATGTTTAATTTCTTCCATTTTTTTAATCTCTGAAATGGTGGCAGTAATAATATCTACCTTATGGAATTTATGTGAGGATTTTAATACACTCTCTTTATTAGTTTGGAAGTAACTAATGACCAGTGAAGCAGAAACAGAATAACTTAGGAATAATGCCCTCTTAAGGAGGGACAGAAAGTGTGGGAGAAAATACGCACCAGTAAAACCTTTCTTACCTGCATGAATATCCTACCCAAATATGACTAACCCCTGCTGACATTAGTCTTGTGTTTTCATGTGATACGCCCTTAACATTGAGACCCAGATTCTGAGTCAAGAATGTTTCCATTTCAAAACTAGGAAGACAGGATAGATTATTAGAAGAATTAGACTTGTGGGTTTTGTAGGTTTTATGTTAATTTTAGGAATACCATCTGTTAAGCAGGAGTTTGTACATCTGAGTTCTCATTTTATAGTTCCATTCCTCTGAACATTAAGAGCAAGATGCATGACATTGAATGACTCCAGCTGAGTATGGTTGGTAGTGGGAGTGTGCCTTTCTAGCAATATTTTGTTTTTGAAGATTGACAGGAGAGACTCAGGAACAGCCGCCTTTGTAGGACAAACCTTAGACTTGCTGAACTAGGCCCAAGGCTTAATTGTAAGTGACCAGCTGCTTGTCAGTTCCAAAATGATGTCTGCCTTTTATAAAAACTATTTCAGTCAGTATAGAATAGTCTAGATTAGGACTTTATTTGGAGTCCGCATTTCAGTTAGAAGCTCATTCTGAATAGAAGTAGTCAATCCTAAAGCTGGCTGCCACAGATTACCCAGAGCTACCAGCAGACCAAGGGCACCCAGAATGTAGACCAGTAAAGACAGTTAGCTCTTCAATTTATTATGAAGCACAGTTACTTGAATAGAAGCTACATTAAAACAAGATGTCTGTATCCTGCCATTATGGCCCTCAGAATCTTAGGAGATCTCATTTATATGTAGTATAAGATTGTGCTCTACCATGAGGACAATAAATGCATAATTCATAGACTTGACTTTTCATGGCCCAAGGAACCAAGTAGTATAAATTTCCAGGTTGTGTTCTTTTTACCTCCTCAAGGGTTCATCAGTTTTTCTTCCCTGCTCTGAGTGTAATCAGACCTGTGTCACCAATCTGTGGAGCCCAGAAACTTAACACAACTTTTGAGCCATGGTACCTGCTGCTACTGAAGCAGAACTCCTCAAGGGGATGGATCTGCTCGCCAGAAATAAGAGGCCAGTTTTAGAACTCATTGTAAGGCACAGATTGTGAAATCAGACAGGAATGTGCACAGTGGATTACATACACAGAATGGGGGAGGGGGGTTGAGGGACATGGTGGAGTCCCAGCCCAAGCCTCCTGCACGCTATGCTAGCGCTCTACCACTGAGCTACATCTCCAGCTCAAAATTCAGGGAAATTCTAAGCACTTCAGTGTCTAGCTTTTATAATAAGCAGTGCCTATACAAATGGTTATATCTGTAGTTGCTAAAAATAATGCTGTATTACTCCCCAAAAAAAGATGTTTTCAGTGTAAGAGTTACCTTTGCAGAAGATGACCTTAGAGATGGCAAACATGCTGATCATATAAATTACATGTCTGAGAGGCTCTAAGGAGTTCCTCTATAATACTCTTTAAATATCCTCTTATATTTCATTACTGAAATTTAAAAATCTGGATATTTTGTTTTGTTTTGGTTTTGTTTTTGGTTTTGTCATATGCTAGAGTGGCTAACTGGAATGTATATTGTATGCAGGCTACTCACCCTTAGCCAGGTGTGGCACTCATACTGCCAGTCCTAGCCCTGAACAGTGAACCAAATGTGAGACCCTGCCCCCTAAAGGCCCTCTCCCCATGGTCACATGAGGCTTTGGGGGAACATCCAGACACAAACCATAGCATTCCACCCCTGGCCCCCCAAAGACTCATGCACATCCTTTATGCAAAAGACATTTAGTCTATCCCCAGCGGTTGCCAAAGTCCTAACAGTTTGCATTGCTGAAAAGTCCAAGTCCCAAGTCTCCTCCAAGATCTAAGGCAAACTCTTAACTGTAACCCCCTGTACAAATGAAAACAAAGTTAAACACTTCCAACATACAATGGTACAAGATAAACATTACCCTTTAAAAATGTACAAATGGGGATACAAAGGATTGGAACCAAAGGAAGTCCAAAATCCAGCAGGGCAAACATTAAGTTCTGGAGTTCACTTTCAGCATCTGAAGCTATTTGTGGTAAGTTGTGAGCTCCAAAAGATGTACATAACTCAAATTCTGTCTTAGTTACTTTTCTCTTGTTGCTGAGACAAAATACTTGATGCCCAAAATGAAAGAAGGAAACGTTTATTTAGTTCACAGTTTGTGGAGGTTTCAGTCTATACTCAGCTGGCTCCAAGGCAGGGTGGCATAGCAGAGGGGCAACAGTTCATGGCAGGGCAGATACCAAAAACAACAAGAGCAAAAAAGGTGAAGCATGGGAAGAAGACTCTCTGTCCCTTCTGTTGTGTGTAGGCCACACCCACTTGAGTGTAGCACTCACACCCATAATCCCAGCATTGGACCATGAGTCATTCACAAACTTTAGAAGCCTGCTCCCATGACTGCATGAGGTTTTGGGGGGACATATAGACATAAACCATAACAAGAACCAATGACAAAAATCATATGATTGTTTCAATAGATGCAGAAAAAGCTTTTGACAAAATCCAGCACCCATTTATGATAAAAAACCCTACAGAAAATTGGAATAGATGGCCTTTATCGCAATCTGATAAAAGCCATCTATGACAAACCAACTGCCAACATCATACTAAATGGACAAAAACTGAAAACTGTGTCTCTAAAATCAGAAACAAGACAATCCACTATCTCCAATCTTATTCAACATACTCCTGGAAACTTTAGCTGGAGCAATTAGACGAAAGAAAGAAAAGTTATGAAGATAGGAAAGGAAGAAGTTAAACTATTGTTATTTGCAGATGACATGATACTCTACATAGAATACCCCAAAAAGTCCACCAAAAGACTACTAGGTTTAATAAGCACATTCAGTAACATAGGTGGATACAAAGTTAACACTCAAAATTCAATAGCCTTCCTGTAAACGAATAATAAACTCACTGAGAGAAATCGGGGAAACAACACCTTTCACTATAACATCCAAAAAAATGAAATACTTAGGAATCAATCTAACAAAGATGTAAAAGACCTCTGTATTGAAAATAACAGTACTCTGAAAAAGAAGATTGAAGAGGATATTAGAAAATAGAGAGATATCCTGTGCTCTTGGGTAGAAAGAATCAATATAGTGAACGTGGCCATACTAACAAAACCATTATACAGATTCAGTGCAATCTCAATCACAATTCCAATAGCATATCTCACAGAATTAGAAAAGACAATCCTAAAATTCATCTGGAACCAGAAGAGACCTAGAATAGCAAAGGCAATCCTGGACAACAAAAACAAGACAGGGGGCATCACAATCCCTGACTTAAAATTATACTATAAAGCTAGTGTGATAAAAACAGTGTGGTACTGGCAAAAAAACAGACCCAAAGATCAATGGAACAGATTAGAAACAACTCCAAGCACACTAAACTTCCTTATCTTTGACAAAGGTGCCAAACACATTCACTGGAATAAAAATAGCCTCTTTAATAAATGGTGTTGGAAAAACTGAATGCCCATTCTGAAGATTAAAACTGGACCCATATCTTTCACCATGCACTAAGCTAAAATCAGAATAGATCAAAGATCTTAATATTAAAACAAACATTAAACCTGCTGGAAGATAGAATAGGTAAAACTCTTGAAGGCATTGGTGTAGGCAAAGACTTTATGAACGAAACCCCAGTTGCACAGAAACTATCACAAAGAATTAACAATTGGGATCGCATCCTATTCAAAAGTTTTCGCACAGCAAAAGAAATCACCAGTGAGTGAAGAGACCACCCACAGTATAGAAGAAAATATTTGCCAGCTGTTCCTCAGACAAAGGGTTACTATCAAGAACATATAAAGAACTCAAAAAATTCAGTCCTCCCAGCTTTAAAGACCCAGTCCAAAAATGGGCATCTGAGATGAATACATACTTCTCAGATGAAGAAATGCAAACAGCAAATAAATACATGAAAAAATGTTCAACATCACTAGTCATTCAAGAGATGCAAATTACAACAACACTGAGATCCCACCTCACCTCAGAAAGAATGGCTGTCATCGAGAAATCAACCAGTAACAAATGCTGGAGGGGCTGTGGGGTAAAAGGAGCTTTTCTCCACTGCTGATGGGAGTGTAGGCTGGTGCAGCCACTGAGGAAATCAGTGTGGAGATTCCTCAAAAAACTAGGATTGGAGGTTCCATTTGAGCCAGCTATTCCTCTTCTGGTTTCTTCCCAAAACAGTTAAAACCATTGTACCACAGCAATATATGTGCACCCATGTTTATAGCAGCACAATTTGTAATAACCAGATCTTGGAAACAACCTAGATGTCTATCAACTGAGGAATGGATAAAAAAGATGTGGTCTTTTTATACAATGGAGTACTACTCAGCCATAAAGAAGGATAAACTGGAGACTTCTAAAAGGTAAATGGATGCAACTTGAGACCATACTCATAAGTGAAAAAAGCCAAACACACATTAAAAGCATATTGTCTCACTAGTGTGAAAAGCTGAAACAATGTATGTGTATGTGTATGTATATAAAAATAGTTAATAGTTATACTTCTGATTTCTCTGTGTTCATTAAGAGAAAAATTTGTGCTGGTATTGTTCAGACAATTGAATGCAGTTGTCTTGTGCTCTGAGTGAATGATTTGGGGATGACAGTGCACAATGTATGTACCATTGTTGCCCCCTGATTGATGTGTTTTGAAATTTGGTTTTATTTTTTCTTTCTCTTTGAAATAAAATGGATTTAAAAAGAAGAAGATGAAAGAGCAGAGGTGAGCAGAACAAAGAATAAAAGTGAAAATCTAAACAAAAGACAAAGAACAAAACAAAGAGAAAGAAAAAATAATAGAGTTCCTCTGGTGTCCACAGTTCTATACTAGTGTCCAAGTCAGAGTTCAGCTCTATGCTGGGTGACACCACCAAGCCTGCAGTAGCACTAGTGTTGGGGGCGGGGCTGATCCTGGCCTCCAGATGTGGGGGTGGGGCCAGTCTTCAGTAGCCCTCTGTGTGTCCCTCGTTGACCCGCCCACTCCTCACACTGTTTTTCTCCTCATCACTCTGCTGGTTGCTGTCTGTGGTGCCTCAGACACAGCATGAGGCAGCTTCCAGGCCCGGTACAGTTGACTCCTCCAGTCCTTACACAGTCCCTTTGCTCCACTTCTATTGGCACGTCCCTGTCCGCTCCAGCCACTGCCAGGCAGGGTGGGAGTGATGGGTGTGAGCTGTGACCCTGCCCCCCCTGCTGTGGAGACAGCCCAAGGTTGCTCAATCCCACTTCAGTTTCCTCTCCTTAGGAAGGACTATCAACCTCCCACTGCTGCACCTTGGCTGAGGGGTGCTTAAATCTTTAAATTCTGTGTGGTGCGTCCCTCGCAAGCCACTGGTGGGGTAAGGGGCAGGAGGGCTCATTCTGTTTCACTTGCTAGCTTCCTCTGCGGCCACTGTGTTCCCTAACCTTGTTGACTCACTACTTCTGCCTCTCTGTGGAACAGCCCAAGGCTGTTCCATTCCCCTTCAGTCTCCTCTCCTTCAGCGGGAGTGCCATCCTCCCACGGATTGCTGGGTTGGAGCCCAAGGCTGCTCAGATCCTGAATGGTGGCATCCCTCTCACTGCAGGCACCATGAGATTCCAGTTAGTTGCTTTGGCACATGACAAAAAAAAAAAAAAAAACTGGCAGCCTATCAGGGAGGCAGTGGTTGCTTGGCGTGCCCCTGTGTGTGCCCATGAAATTTGCTGCCAGGCTGCAGCATCCTCTCTTTGGCAGAAGACAAAAGAGGCAAGGGACCTTATATCCCAAATCTATCCTGCGTGGCTGAGTTAGCTGCACTATTTCAGTCCAGCAGTTTTTTTGGAAAAAACCGGCGACTCACAGGCGATCCTGCTCTGACCATAAGCAGGAGTCCCATAAACAGTCATGTGAACTGGACCATCATTCTATTAAATCCTGTGTCTGTGTTTTGTTTTACCTACCAATCTCTTATTTCAGATTGATTTTGGGTTCAGGATGTATGTCCCTCCCTTTCTTCTAGTTACCTCTGTTTTTAGTTGATTTTCTCTGAGGAGTTCCAATGTGACACCTCCTCTATTCAGCCATGTGGAATCTTATGTGAGGGGGGTGGGGTTTGTGACAGCGTCTTGACTTGTATTCCAGGCTGACCTTGAACTCACTAGGTAGCCTCCAACTTGTGGCAGTCCTCCTGCCTCAGCCTCCCAAGTGCTGGAATTATAGGCATGCATCACCACACACAACTCGAAAAGCAGTTTTTAAAGGCCAGAAGATGCCACAGCGTGCATATTATTTCTGCACTGTAGAAATATGACCAAATTCCTGCCTGGCAAATGTGAGGTCTTAAGTTTGATTCCCAGAACCAGAAAAAAAGAAAAAAGAAACATGCCCAAATTAAGAGTTGGGTTGTATTATGATAGCATTAGAATGGGTTTCTGACTGGGAGCACAGGAGAGTTTCTCAAGTTATCTACAGAGTGGAGTAGAATGATAAAAACAGCCACCTGATAGCTTTTTAGACTGAAAGCAATAGAGATGTTGAAGAAACTGAGAAAGGAGACAAAATGAAATTTATCCAGCCAGATCTATATGTTCACTAAACCACTGATTTTCTTCCTACCTTTGAAGTGGAAGAAATAGTTTGATTAAAAAGCAAGCATTATTAAGGGTTTCAGGAAACAACTAACTGGTTTGAATTCTTCATAGGAATCTCTTCAACACAGAAATTTTTTTTGTTTTTGTTTTTCTCCTGTCTTTCTTTGAAAGACAGAAAAGCAGAGAAACAGAAAATTAGCACATAATCATATGGAACTGCAAAGTCCTCAGTGTTGGCAGATTCCCAAAGCCTCTCTGGGCATGGGCAGACTGCCAGTTTTCTGTCATTTCTAGGTTGGGATTAGATTTTACTTTCATTTAAACATTCCAGGTAAACATTCTCCCCAGTTGTAACTCAGGTTGGTGCAAATAGGAAGCTTGAATATTTAAAGTCCAAACTTAAAAATCGAAGTCTGAGACATTGAAGCTGACCACAGCATAGAGACTGATCATTCCCTCCTCATTGGGCACAACAAGGCTCAGAGTCCAAGCAAAGGCCAGTCACTTCCATGCAGGTCCAGGAGAAAGACTCTCGCTGTTGGCAGGTTCAAATTGAGATGCCTGTGAGATGGTAGGGGGTAAGACAGGCTGAGAAAGAGGCAGGATAATATTCTAGGTTCCTTCCTGGGTTAAGTTTAGGTACCTTTGGTCACACAGGAAGATGTGGGTAGGAAGATAGCAAGGTTGTGTCTAGTTAGAGATACCTGTGGCACAGTTTTTCATGTACTTTGGAGGCTTTTGATTACCTTGTCCTTATCTCCTTCCAAGAAACTAACCCAGTTCTGCTGCTGCCTGCAGGTGATGGCACTGTGCACACATAAGGAAAGCTCCTGTGGTGGTCTACCTTGGACCTTTCATGTTTAACCAGAGATATTTTTCACTCCTTTAATATCAGACTATTAAAAATATTTCAGCTTACTTCTGGTTTTTTTTTTTTTTTTTTTTTTTTTTTTTCAGTACTGGGGATTGAACACAGGGCCTTAACCCTGAGCTACATCCACAGCATTTTTTTTTTTTTTTCTTCTGAGGCAGAGTCTTGCTAAGTTGCTGATTTTCCTGAGCTGGGCCTGAACTTGTGATTTTCTTGAGCCAGCCTCCCTGAGTGCTAGGATTACAGGTGTGCGTAGCCTACTTTAGCTAGTAAAGAAAACATGTAAGCAGATCAATACTGTGGTACAGTTTTTTCTTTTTCACCTCACTTCACCCAAGAAAATAGTCATTTCTTTGAAGCAAGAAATTTTTCTGAAATAAAAATCTGATGATACTTTCTTAATTAAAAATTTCTACTGGCTCTTCTTTTCTATAACTCATAATCCAGGCTCATCATATTTCTGTGCTTTGTACTAATCAGTATAATAGCCACTAGCCATATGTGGCTATTGAGCACTTGAAACGTGACTAATATGAAAAAGGAAATGAGTTTTTAATTTTATTTAATTGGAATAAATTGCAATTTAAACAGCTGCATATGGTTGGGGTCAGTACAGAAAAATGGAGGTTGGGGAATTGAGATATGTTTTCTCTTTCATTATGATTTTTATTTGGTAAAATTTTTGGTGCATTAATGTTGAATTAGCAAATTCAAATACAAATCACTACTTCACCATTCACCAGGTGAAAAGTGTTGAACAAGTCTCAGAGGACTCCAGATGTCACTCCAGCTACTCCCTCCTGTCTCTAATCTGGCTGAACCAGAGAATCTGCGGAGAACTTTGCAGTAATTGTTCTTGTTTGTCTCCTTCTGATTGAACATGTCATTCTTCTCTTTAGTCTGAAATACAGCAAGGGCCCAGAGGTAGTGAGCTATTACAAGTGTGTCCTTCCCCCATTCCTTTCCTTCTGCAGGAGAGCGAATCCAAATGGGGAATGTCCTTACATCCTATGAGTATATCCTTTTCACACAAAGGCCTTGACATTATGTTTGCTTTAGTAGCAGTGGAAAAAAGAGACTTGATTTGCTCCCAGAATTGTTTATTGTTCACTAGAGGATGACACATTAGAAAAGAGTAACATTTCTTGCTGTATAGATATGAGAGTCTCAAGCATTCAAAAAGCAGTTACTACGTGTACTACACATTAATGTCTGTGCCTATCCATGTTACTGTGGTGATACAATGGGACGCTGGTTAGTACAATGCTGTCATCTTCTACCCACTGCTCTCAGGGCTCTTTCCTGCCATGTCCTCACTTCCGGAAGGGCTTTCCAGCTGAAGTCAGTGAGTATTTTTGCTAGTGAGATTTCACCTAGATATCTTTCTGCGCCTTTGTTGGGCCCACCGTACATTTCTCTCACTGTTGCATAAACAATGACACTTCTTTAAATCCCAGGACTTTCTGGAGTCTTAGAATTAATTGACAGAAAAGCAGCTGACTTTGCATGTTGGTTATGAAAGATATGGAAAAACTCTCTGAGTTATCATGTAATATTTTTAATAGAACTTCTGTAACATACCTTCCTTGAGGTATTTCAGTTTGTTTGATCAAATCTTTTCTCTCTAGTCTTCCATTTTAGTAAATTGTAAAGGAGAAAGCCAGGCGTGGTGGCGCACACCTTTAATCCCAGCACTCGAGAGGCTGAGGTAGGAGGAGCATTGTGAGTTGGAGGCCGGCTTGGGCTACAGCACGAGCACAAAGCCGGCCTGAGCTACATAGTGCGACCCTGCCTCAAAAAACTAGGGCTGGGAGTTTGGCTCAGTGGCTTAAGCGCCTGTCTGGCAGGTACGAGGCTATGAGTTCGATCCCTGGCACCACCACCAAAAAAAAAAAAATTGTAAAGGTGAACAATAGCCAAATTAACTTCTAGATGGGAAGAAACTAAGTTTTTTGTTATGCCCTAAATTTCTAATATGTTGCTGGTTTTTATCCTTTTTTTGCTCAGTTACCTCGGGCTCCATTATAAATTCCTGTAGCTCTTCCATCCCTTGTATGCTGGTGTTCTTCAGGACTTTGTCTTGCGCTTCTTGGACCCCCATTTTAGTGATCTCACATTTAATCTCCAGCCCACATCAATCCCCTGAGTTCCAGAACTTTTATCAAATCCCTACCTGACCTTTCCACTTAGTGGATGCTTCACAGACTTCTTAAATGCAATATGTGGACACTGGACTTCCTTCCCCCTCCTACACGTTTCACCTCAGCAAAGAGCAGCGCCAGCCATCTTGTGCTGACTAGAAGCTTGGGAATCTTTTTGATTGTTCCTCTCTACCATGCTCCCATTCCACCCAAGTACTGTGTCATTTTTTTTCATTTTTATTGAGTTACAATTTACATATCATAAAATTCAGTTAAGTTTACAGTTTCATGAGTTTAGACTTACGTTTACAAATTGGTAAGCTACTGTTGTCTGTCTTTTGTGTGTGTGAATTTCTCTTACATGCAATCACTTTTTTCTGTGCTCTAGTACAGGACACCAGGAATCACCTTGCACAAGGATTGCTACAGAACCTCCTCACCGAGCTTCTTGCCTTCTCTTTTGCTTGACCATAGTTTGCTTTTTTACTGTGAGTCATCCTTAAAATCACATGTAGCTCATTGCCATTGCTTAACCAGCATGTACATGACCCTGAGTTCAATCTCTAGTACTTCCCAAAAAACTCCCATACACATCAGATCATGACAGTCACATGCTTAAAATTCAGAAGCACCTCACTGTGTCCGAGAGTGGACATTTCTTTAAAACATCTTTACTATGGCACATCAGGACTTTCACCTGTGTGCATCCTTTTTGACAGTTTTCCTATTCTTCAAGATGCAACTACACTAGACCACTTTCAGTACTCAAACCTGGACTTCTGTATGTGTCATTTCCTCTGTGAAGGAGCTTTTTCAAGCACATCTTCACCGGATTAATCCCTGTTCAGCATCCAGGCTTCAATTTCCATTTCCTGGTTTTGTTTTTGTTTTTGTTTTTGTCTTTTTGAGACAGGGTCTCACTATGCAGTTTAGGTTGGCCTTGGGCTCACTTTGTAGCCCAGGCTGGTCTCAAACTAGCAATGATCCTCCTGCCTCAGCCTCCTGAGTGCTGGGATTATAGGAGTGAGCCACCATACCTGGCTCAGTTTCATTTTCTGAAGGATGACTTTTCTGATTTTTTAGGTGAGGCTAAGTCTTCTATTGATGATATCTCTAAACACCTTTTTGAAACTTACCCAAAGTTGTGAATACTTAGTGTCCATGTTCCCATAAAGACGGTATACTCCACAAGAATGAAGCCACATTTGTCTGTATCAGCGCAGTTCCAACACCCAGTGTAGTATCTGGCCCTAACTGAGCCTCACTATATTGAAAATTCAGCACAACTAAATATTCATTATATGGCTGCTGTGTGTAAAGCAGTTTAGTTTTGTTTCTTAACCAAAAGTCTTAACTGTGATTACACTGAACTTGATGTATTCATAGTGTATCATTAAGGAAAAATGCATTCTATTTTCTGACATTGTAGAACTATGTTAGGGACTGTGTCATTGACCAAGAACAAAAAGCACTTTCAAGAGATCCAAAGAGAGGAGACAAGACAAAAGCATCAGTCCAAAAGATTGCAGCATATCACAGGCAGTGAGGTAGTGTTTACACCCAGGAGCTGTTTTATTTTGCATTTAATCCTTGACTCAGCTTGTCACTACTGTCTGTTTTTCTACACCTTGACTTTATTGATCTCATTTTGACCTCTGGTTAGACCACAAAGGTCAGTCTCTTGTGGTTCCTTTTGAATTCCTGTAATTGAGCTTGGGACCTGTTATGGTTTATGTTCCTGTGGCCCCGCCAAGCTTCATATAATCATGACAAGGACACGGGTGAGTCTAGCATTCATGATTGGTTTGTTGTCTGGCGCTGGGATTGGTGGTTTGAGTGCGGCACTCGCCCAGGGGTAGAGCCAACATACAGTGTAAGGGCGGGAAGAAGCTGTGTCTTCCCTCTCTTGCGGGTTCACGCTTTGCTGTTTTGTGGCTGCCATGAACAGCTGCCCCCACTGCCATGCCATCTTGCCTTGGAGCCAGCTGAGTATGGACTGAAACCTCCAAGAACTGTGAGAAATAAATCTTTCCTTCCCTAATTTTGGGCATCAGGTGTTTTGTCTCAGCAACAAGAAAAAGGTAACCAAAACAGTTATTTTGTAGACTTTTGTAGACCATACTATTTTTGTAGATCATACTACGTAGATCAAATTGAGGCACAAACGAGAACTGTGTGACTGTGATTGCAACTGTAAGTCTGGCAGGGATGATGCAAACTGGTATGTTGCCGTCTGGAACAGTCAAGTTAGACTAGGAGCTTCCTGGCGCTAATTCTGGGCTCGGTGGTTCACCAGTGAGAAGGATGTGCTAATTCCAGTGTTTTTTGTCCTTGCATTCTTTTCTTCCTTCACCTTGCAAAGGTGTGACTATCATTATTAATTTCTCACCAATATCACAATTAATTTGTAGGACTACCTAAAACCCATCTAAGGCATAGAAGGGCTATGAAGCCAATTTCGAATTAAACTGGATTTATTGATGTGGCTCTAGACTTATTTAGTTCCTAACATTGACCCAGATTCAGAATGTCAGACAGTGACTCCTGAACCTTGCTCAGGTATTGACATGGTACACAGGTACGCACATGGCCTCAGAACCCATTCCACCTATACATGGTCTATACTGGAGCAGTGGTTGGCAAACTGCATCCCGTGTATGTAGTTTGATAGGAAAACAGCCATGTCCATGTATTTATGTATTGACTGACTAGTCACTTTCCTAGTCACTGAGATACAGTACCCAACACCCACAAGTAAAAAAGGAGAAGTTTATTCGGGCTCACAGTTTGTAGATGTTTCAGTCCTTACAGGATCAGCTGGCTCCAGGCAGAAGTGGCCTGGTAGAAGGGTCTGGACCTCATGGTATCCAGAAGTAGGGAGCAAAAAGAAGAGCCAGGACGGAGATGAATCCTTCCAGGCCATATACCCAGAGACCGCCCTCTTCCAGCAAGGCCTCGCCTGCTGACAAGTCAGCTGCAGGCCTTCACAGTCCAATCACTTTTCAAAAGCCCCACTTTTGACTGCATGAGGCTTTGGGAGGACATCTGGATGTAAACCCTTACATTGCCCATAGCCGCTTTCTGTATACTTGGAATTGAGTAGTTGCATCAAAAATCCTATGGCCTATAAAGTCTAAAATATTTACTGTATTTTTTTTTCTCTTTGAAATAAAATGGATATAAAAAATATTTACTGTCTTGTCCTTGTAGAAAAACGAGCATTTCAGCACTTGGGTTTCAAGTAAGTATATTAAAAAGATAAGAAGTACCTCTAAATTCAAACTGTTCTTATTAGACTCATAGACTTTCAGAGCCAATGAAATCAGCATGTTATAGTTTATTATTGGACTCAACATAGAAGATAATGAAATCTTTTTGTAACAGGTTTGATAGACCTTTATTACATCTATTTAGTGTCTCCTTCTGACTGTTATAGTAACAAAAAATCAAAGATAGAATCTTTGGCCCCTGTGAAATTTAGAATATCAAATATGGAGAAGAGTCTATATTACCTCACTGCAGCTGCCCTTGGGTCTGGTAATGGGAAAATCAGTGTGGCCGAGTGTTTGACTTCCTGAGAAATTTAAGAGTATAATAAGTACTCTTATTCAGAGAGCAGCTGATAATTAGCAGTTGAGAGAAGGACTACTTCTACCAAGAAAGACAGTAGTAATAAATAATTGTCCTCCCAAGACTCTCGCAATACATTAGAGGCCATTTTCATGCTTTTAGCCTTCTTCAGAGGTCAGTCCCTAAATGCCTAACACTGTAAAAACAATGGTTGGTAGGATTACTCTCATTGTTTGAATAGAAATGAAAGAACTGGAAAACATTGTCTTATGTTCTGTTTTAGCAGCATTTTGTAATAAGCCCCAAATACCATATTTTCATTAATTTACAAATGTAAAAGTTGAAGTACCATGAGGAAAACTCATCTTTACTTGTCAATTCAATCCAAACTTCTGCTCCAAACAGCATATTACCCAAATGTCTATCAGTTCCCTGTTCCAACCATAAAGTGTGAGCTGTATCCCTGTCCCACAGCTGCCCAGCCTAGGACACACCTGTCTGATGCCTCTGGTTAGGAGTTCCCCTGCACTCTCTGCCTCTGTTGCGTTCATTTATTCCTGTCACTGTTGCCAGTTCCATTTTCAACTTTAACAGAGGAAAACTCAGTGCAGTAGAACAAGCATGGGCTCGGTCATCAAGCAGGCCTGGGTTTAGGGCCCAGCCCTATCACCGTGTCAAATCCTTATATATATAATTACTTCAGTAATTAGTTACTTTATCTTTGAAAGTAATTTATTAATTCAACAAGTATTTATTGAATACCTAATAGGTGCCAGGGATTGTTTTAGGAGTTGGTGATTTGTCTGTATAAAGATAAGACCCTGCTTTTATGTAGCTTCCAGTGGACAGAAAACAATATAACATAATAAAGGGTAGCCAGGCGTGGTGGCGCACGCCTTTAATCCCAGCATTCTGAGGCTGAGGTAGGTGGAGCATTGTGAGTTCAAGGCCAGCTTGGGCTACAGTGTGAGCAAGGCCGGCCTAAACTACATAGTGCAACCCTTCCTTGAAAAAAAATAGGGCTGGGAGTTTGGCTCAGTGGCTTAAGCACCTGCTTGGCAGGCATGAGGTTGTGAGTTCGACCCCGAGTACCAACAACAGCGAAAAAAAAATACCATAATAAAGGATAGTGATAAACTATGCAGAAAAATAAAATGAAAGAGGTATTGAGTTTTAGACTTCAGATTGGATGGTCACAGAAAGACTATGAAGAGATGACATTCAACCAGGAACCTGAATGTTATAAGGAAGAAAGAGGCTATGCAGGATCTGAAGAAGAATATTCAAGGTCATGAAAGGAAGAGGTATAGAAGTTCCATGGGGGGACTTAACTTGGTGTTTTCCTGGAAGAGTAGAGAGCTCTGTGGGCTGAAGCATGGTGACCAGAGAGGTCAGCAGTAAAAAGCTGATTCAGAGAAGTAGCTCGAAGCCAGATAATGTAGGGTACAGAATTTGATTTTTTAAAAACATCTTAAATAAATTTTATTTTAGAGTAAGTTTAAATTTAAGGAAAAGTTGAAGAGATAGTACTCATAGTTAACTATATACAGTAAGTCCCTGACTTATGAACATTCAAGTTGCAAACTTTCACAGGTATGAACACGCATTACCAACGTTTGTAGATGTGAACAAATTGCAGAAGTCCCTCATGTCTGCTGGATGTTGCCACAGTTGTGCTGCCGTGTGCTTACTGTATCACATGATAGATTATAATACTTTTCTGTGTGGGTGTTTGGTTTTTTTATGCTTTACATTGGATACTTGTGTCAAAGGTGTATAAGATTCACTCTGTCAGACTTACAAATGAATCTGACTTAACAGACATTCTCCTGGAATGGAATTCATTCGTAAGTAGGGGACTTACTGTGCTCCTCAGTTTCTTCTAATGTTGACATCTCACATTGCCTTGATACAAGTCACAAAAGAAGCCAACATCAATATATTGCCATTAACCTCTAGATTTTAGTCATATTTCCATTAATGTCTTTCTGTCCCAGGATATCACGCTGTATTTAATCACCATGTCTCCTTTAGATCTCCTCTGATCTGTGACAATTTCTTAGTCTTTCTTCACTTTTCATGACCTTGACAATTTTGAGGAGTCCTGGTCATGTGTTTTATAAAATGTCTTTCATGATTTTTGTTTTTGTTTTTTGGAGGTTGTTTGTCTTTGAGACTGGGTCTCACCGTGTAGTTCAGGACTTACTATGTAGCCCACCCTGGCCTTGAACTCCCAGTGATTCTCAGCCTTGCTGTGCTGGGATTATAGGGGTGACCACCACACCTGGCCCTTCATAACTTTCTACTGCTTAGACTGGGGTTATGGGTTTTAGAGACTACAATAGCGAAATTCCCTTATCATTCCATGGTGTCAGCATGACTTATTGTTAATGATGGTATCCTTGTTTGCCAACCTGAGATAGTATTTACAAAGTTTCTTCATTCAGTTCCTAGTTGATTCTTTACAAGCAAGTTGCTAAATACAGTTCTCACTCAGAGCTAGAGGCAGGACAATCTCTGCCTCATGGAGAGGAAAGTTATCTATTACAATCTGATACTTTATGTATTTATTTATTTTTTCAGTCTATTTTTTGTTTTGGTTTTTGAGACAGGGTCTCACTTTTTTTTATGGGGGGCTGGGTACCAGGACTCCAACTCAGGATCTTGTTGATTCCTTTTCCTCCTCTGCATGCTCCTCCTGCTCCTCCTTTTAGTACTTGCTTACTTTCCGGCATTGCATGCTCTAGGCTCTTAGGTATTCCATACCCCCACTGCTAGAATGAGGCATATCTCTAAGGATCCCTGGTCCCTTTTATTGGAAAATAGTGATAGAAAACAGTATTTCTTTTTTCTTTCTGTTCAAATCTATTTTATTTTAAAGAGAAAAACAATTTCAAAACAATTAGGGTGTAACAGTGGTATATACATTGCTTATTGTGCATATATGTATAGTTTCTTTCAGCTTCTCACACTACAGAGACAATACAATGTTTCCACATGTGTGTCTGATTTATTTCACTTATGAGTATGATCTTGTAGTCAGAGGTTACAGGGAGAACAACTGCATACAGCACACAGAACTTATAATACTGTTTTATGATGGTCACCCAGAGTTAAACCCAAGAAAGTGCAGGAGAATCTGTCCACAGTACTAAAGACCCAGAATATTCAGCCAAGGGCCTGGATCCCACAGCAGTGTCCTGCATGAGTCCAGCTGAAGACCCAGAGCCCATGATAATGCCTCCCACAAATCCAACTGGAAATCTAAGAACCCACGATCAGGACTCATGCCAGTCTGTTTTACGGATCTGTGCTGGGAAGGCCAATGGTCAGCGGTGGAAACTAGGAAGTCTATGCCAGCGGGGATAAGGATCTGTGCCAGTAGGTTGAGGGTTCCACACTGGAGCCAAGAAGTCACGCTCAAAATAAGGGCCAGAGCTCCCTGAAAAGTACCACAGCCATCCTCAGCAGCAGTGAGGTCCCAAGCTCCTCTAACGATGAGAACAGTCAAGTACAGGTCAGGAAGCCATTGTGACAAGCTTCTCCAGCACACATCTTCCCCTCTGGAGCCAGGAAGTGATGCTAAATGTAAGGAGCAGAGCTCCCCCAAAGTGAACTACAGCCACCATCAGCAACAAGGTCCCAAGCTCCTTAGACAATAATGGCTGAATCCATATTGGGGAAGCCAGCATGACAAGCTCCTCCAGGAGAACCAGCAGCTTCAAAACAGCAACACTTAGGAGTACCCACAACGCCCCCACTCTTCTCCACGTCTCTAGTTATGCTGAAAACCTCTCTCAGGTGGGCCATCTGTGCTCAGCACCATGCCGATTTAATTCAGCTGGTGTTAAATTGACCACCAGTTTTTAATCCATAACAGGTCTCAGGTTGTATCTATTTACCTACAAAAGTCTCCAGTTTATTCTTTATGACTGAGTATACTGCATTGTATAAAAAGACCACATCTTTTTTTTTATCCATTCCTCAATCGCTGGGCCTTTAGGTTGTTTCCAAGAACTAGCTATTACAAATTGTGTGCTATAAACATGGGTGCACATTTATGGCCGTGGTACAATGTTTTTAATTGTTTTGGGAAGATACTAGAAGAGGAATAGCTGGGTCAAATGGGACCTCCAATCCTAGTTTTTTGAGGAATCTCCACACTGATTTCCACTGTGGTTGTACCAGTCTGCACTCCCACCAACAGTGGAGAAGGGTTCCTTTTCACCACAGCCCCTTCAGCATTTGTTATTCATTGATTTCTTAATGACAGCCATTCTTTCTGGGGTGAGGTGGAATCTCAGTGTTGTTTTAATTTGCACTGTCGAATGACTAGTGATGTTGAACACTTTTTCATATATTTATTTGCCGTTTGTATTTCTTCATCTGAGAAGTGTATATTCATCTCATTTCTGGATTGGGTCTTTAAAGCTGGGAGGACTGACACTTTTGGGTTCTTTATATGTTCTCAATAGTAATCCTTTATCTAAGGAACAGCTGGCAGATATTTTCTCCCATGTTGTGGGAGGTCTCTTCACTCACTGGTGATTTCTTTTGCTGTGCAAAAACTTTTCAATAGGATAAGATCCCAATTGTTAATTCTTTGTGATAGTTGCTGTGCAATTGGGGTTTCATTTATGAAGTCTTTGCCTACACCAATGTCTTTAAGAGTTTTACCTACTCTATCTTCCAGCAGGTTTAATGTTTCTGTTTTAATGTTAAGAACTTTGATGCATTCCAGATTTAGTTTAGTGCATGATATGGACCCAAAGATACGGGTCTAACTTTAATCTTCGGCATGTGCACTGCCTGTTTTTACAGCACCATTTGTTAAAGAGGCTCTCTTTCTTCCAGTGAATGTGTTTGGCACCTTTGTCAAAGATAAGGTGTCTAAATATGTCTGGAGTTGTTTCTGCATCTTCTAATCTGTTCCATTGATCTTTGGGTCTGTTTTTTGGAAGCAGTATTTCTAAACATGCATTTCTCAAATTGTGTATTCATCTGTGTTCTCATCAAGCTATACATCTGTATATTATAACTGAAGTATCTGACTCTAACTCAGTATTACATGATTCCCTCTAACCCTTCTCCTTTGGTTATATGTAAATTCCCTCTCCAGTGGTGAGAACCTGAGTCCTGTCATCCAACTTTTGTTTACGTATTTGTTCAGTCTCAGTAGACTGTACAGCAGTTTCAGAATTATTAGTCAGGACCCTTGACTCGAAATGTAACTCATACACTGTACAAATCATTCAAAGTGCACAGCTCAGTGGTTTTAGTATACGCAGTTGTACAACCATAACCACAATCAATTTTAGAACATCTCATCATCCCAACACTGATTTATTACTAGAGGATCACTTAGGGCATTGTGGAGAATCAACTGTGGAGTAAAGAGGAAAGCAAGAGACCAACCAAGGGACTGATGGAGTTGTGTGAGACATGGTAAAGGATTTTGCCATAAATTATGGCAATTGTGGAAGTGGTAAGAAAATAGAGCCAAAGGGACTTGCTAATGGATTGGATGTGAGAAGTCTGTCTTTGACTCGATGGCTGAGTGAACAGTGATGCCATTAACTTGAACTTGGTCAGTCTGGGGAACAGCAGATAAGGAGGAACAGCAGATGAGGAAGTAAAGTGAGAATCAAGAGTATCTGATTAATCTCAGACACTTCATTGATAATGACTGCTATAGTGTATGTGCCTGATACTCTATTGGCATCAGTTTACCTAATCTTCCCAATACTGTATAAAGTAAATATTATAAGGAGTAGATTTTATGTTGTTGTTTTATTTTTCAAATGTTAAAGCATAGGGAAGCTATTGTACAAGTCACACAGCCAGTAAATATCAGCCACTTACCAGTCTGATTAAATACAAGATGACTAAAAATTGCATATTTTTCATTGTTTTATAAGATAATGTAACAGGAAATATAAAAACAAAAACTTGAATCAGATTTATTGGATATAAGAATCCACTGGTTGAAATGACACCTGCCCAAGCAATACTCAGGATAGTTAGTATGTAAATAAACAAACATGCTGCCTGCATGACCTCTAGGATAAACTGTCAAGTCATTCAAACCCAAGCCCATGCTGTCACTGTGGCAATGTGGTCTATTGCCTCCTACATGGTAAAGAATTCTGTAACCAGTGGCTGCAAACTTGACACTCACACCCAGCCTATGGCATATATACTGATTCTGACCAACCCCATTGTCTGCCCTTCACTATGTTCCCCACGCAAATCCCTTCCTCTTTCTACTGGTCTCTACCAGTGTGACACTCAGTTATTGCCCACCCACATGAGGGATTCTGCTGAAACTATGAGTCATTATCACCTAACTCTTTGGAGAAATGTTCTTGCATGTCCAGGAACACCTACAGCACATGTATACGAGTTTTGAATGCAGGTTCCCAGGCCTCATTCCCAGAGAGTTGGAGCCTAAGGAGACCAAGGAGGTAGTCTGGAGAAGCTCGTTTTCACAGATAGGGCTTCAGGACCCCCTGTCCCCAGCTCTGGTCTTCATGCCAGTGGTTTGGAGCCAGGAGTGGCTTGTAGACTCCCGAGGAGACACTGTGTTCACGCCACTGTCACTCTTCTTTTAAGTCTGTGATCCTTTTCCTGACCCTGGCCTTTACTCATCACCCTGATGGCATAAAACTCTACTAGGCTTTCTTGAAGGATGTTGTCCTTTTCACCACAACACTTACTACATTTGTAATTTTGCATTTATTTGATTTGTCACATCTTTTCCTACTAGATCGTTTAGCACCAAGAGGACAGCAACTGTGCCTGGGTTTTGCTTCTGTAGTGTCTAGTGTCCACATTTCTGGCACAGTGCCTGACAACTCTTCAGTGCTCCATACATTGTTTTAAATGCCCAGTTTCTATCAGAAGTACTGTTAAAACTGTTGTGTACTTAGGTATGAAAATCACCTACTTTTATGAATTCAACCAGCATTTGACATCTTAGGAATAGGACAATTACCACTTTATAGGAAAATATACTCTGAATTAGAAACTGTTAACTGCTTCAGAAAAGGAAGTTTCTGAAACAAAACCTAGTTGTAAGTTGAGGATTATATGTTGTCTTAGTTACTGGGACAAAATACCTGACAGCCACACCTGGGAGGAGAGGTTTATTTTTGGCTCATGGTTTCAGTCTGTGATTAGGGGATAGTTCCAAAGCACAACAGAATGGCAGAAGATCATGGTGGAGGAGGAGGTGCTCAACCCCATGGCAGTCAGCAAACAGAGAGGGAAGGAAGGAGCTCAGGATAAGAGTGTACTGTTCCAGGTCATACCTGCAGTGACCCTCCTCCAAGCAGGCCCCGCCTCCTAACAGCAAATGTCACTGCTCAGTTCATCAATGGATGAATCCACTGATGAGTAGAGCGCCCTCCATGGTCCAGTTACCTTACAAATCCACCAGACTTTGGGGAGACGTTTTAGATTTAAACTGCAACATATGTATACTTTATCAGAAAAGAGTTTAAATTGAAAAGTAACTCTGAAGGCTGGAAGTATAGTTCAGCAACACAGCACCTGCCTGGCAAGCGTGAGGTCGTGAGTTCAATCCCTGATACCAAAAAGAAAGTAAATTTGAGGCTGGGCATGATGGTGCACCCCTATAATCCCAGCACTTGGGAGGCTGAGGCTGGAGGATCACTGTGAGTTCAGGGCCAGCCTGGCCCACAAAGTGAGTTTAAGGCCAGCCTGAACTGTGTAGTAAAACCCTGTCTCAAAAATACAAAAGATAAAAAAGACTGGGGAAACAGATGCAACTTGGATTATAAACAGGATATCACATTACCCCAAACAGAAATATCAGAAAATTCATGGACATGAGTTCTTTGTCTACTACAGGGAGCTACTGTAATGCTTTTCATTTTGGTTTACACTGTTAATTAACGGGCAAATAACAATAGTTCTGAATAGCAGTCTTCCTATAAATCTAAACTGGAGTTCAGTGGTTTATTGCTTCCTGTTTCACTAAGAAAAAAAAGAAACAATTAGAAAAATCCTATAGGCTGATGCTTTACTTACCTCCCCACCTGTGTCTGTACCCACACACACAGCCTTATCTTCTGGTAAATGGCCCTGCATGTTGCACTAGACCACATTGTCACTTACCAGGTAAGAACTTCTGATAAGGCAGTTCTCCCTTCCAGTTTCTCTATCATCTTTTTACCTGTATCTCAACTGAATCTTTTCTGTCAGCCTACAGATCTGCTAATATTTCTCCTTTTTAAATTTGTATTATTGGTACATGTTTGCAATATAGAATGATTACATTCATCATGGGGAGTTGGTACACACATAACACATCTCAGTTTTTTTATGTCCTTTTCCCCTCCCTCCATCTCTTGAATAAAAGTCCTAGGTTTGACCTCTTTCCTTCCCTCTATGTCTGTGTATCTCTTCTCATTTCAGAAGAACTTCTTGAAACAATTATCAGTAGTAAGTGGCTTCAGTTTCTCTTTTCTTCTTTTGGAAAGACTTCAACTTTCATTACTATACTAGAATTATCTCTGTCAAAGAAACCTTGACTTTTATGGCAGTAGTTTGTGCTCAGTACTTGTCTTATTTAATCTACCAGTGGCATTTGGCATAGATGATCTCTCCCTTTTTCTTGAAACAATTTTGCTCTTAGTTTCTAAATATTGTGCTCTCCTACTTTCCCTTCTAGTCTTTCATGGCCTCCTTTGGGGAAGGGAAGCCACAACATGTTACATGCAGGGGAATAAAGATCAGAACATCAGTGACCTCATTAAAAACAGTGGAAGCCAAAAGAAAAAGGAATAGTGCCTCAGAAGTGCTAAGAGAACCTTGTTTTGTTTTTTGTTTTGGAGACTGTAGTAGCCCAGGCTGGCCTTAAACTCATGACAATCATCCTGCCTCAGCCTCCCAAGTGCCAAGATTACAGGTATGTGCCACTGTGCCCAGCCCAAGTACTGAGCACTTTTTTCTAAAATATATAAATTTCTTACCTTTATCCACTAAAAAGGCCTAGAAGCAGTGATGGGCCAGGAACAATGAGCACCCAATATCCTGATTGTGGTCTCTAAATACTTTTTTCCAGTAATGTAAACCATAGGTCCTTGGAAGAATGATTGATTTCAAGTCTGCCATGGAATATATACAAGATGGGAGTAGTTTATGCCAGAAAGCAAGGAAACTAATAAGCTTTAATGGATATGTCAGAAAAAACAGAAGCTTCCTTACAAGGGCTCCCACTGGCCAAAGGTAGAATAATTTGATCATGAAGATGATCATTGAGAGCCAGTCATTGTGGTACATGCCTGTAATCCCAGCATGTGAGTCAGAAGGATCACAAGTTCAAGGTTAGCATGGACTACATAGCAAGACTCTTTCCAAAAAAAGATTGAGTTGGCCCCAGTAGTATATTCCTGTACTGCTGACCACTTGGGGAGGCTAAGGCAAAAGGGTATCTTGAGCCCACAAGTTTAAGACCAGTCTGGGTAACATAATGAGACTCCCTCTCAAGAAGATTGAAATGGATTGAGGCACCTTAGATGCATAAAAATCGGAGTTCATAGTGGTAATAAAAAAGAAATTTCTTTGTAATCATTGAAGGTTGCTAACTCATTCTGCATTTTGTTAAATAATGGAGGATATCAACCTTTGTTTTACTTTTCTCAAATGAGCAGTATTTCAAGAAAAACAGAAGTGGACACTTAGAGAAAAGATGATAAAATTGGAAAAATTAACATCTTCCAACCCCTAATAATGGATTTAAACAAGACTCATCAAAAATTGCTAAAAACATTATGAAGAAAGTTGATGGGGACTTCCTAATAGAGGAATAGGACCAGTAACTCTTGAACCCCACTAATCATATCTATGATCCATTCACTTATATGTCTCCTTTTTTATTTGTAAGTGCAACGTAATTACGTACAACTGATTCTTTTTTTTTTTTTTTTTTTTTGCGGCACCGGGGATTGAACTCACAACCTCACACCTGCCAGATAGGCGCTTAAGCCACTGAGCCAAACTCCCGGCCGTACAACTGATTCTTACCACTTCTCAAAAACAAACCTTTAGTCAAGCAGCCAATCTTATCTCATGATGGAGAATCAAGTTAGAGGATACCATAGGAAACAATCTGTCAAACCCAGAATATAGGGTATTCTACAACATAATCTTATTTCTTCACAAATAAGTCGTGAAATGGACGGGGAAATAGAGAACCCTTTGGATTAAAAATAGAAATGTATTAATCAAATACAAAACATAAAAGGAACATAGCACCCATATACAAAATGGGAACCTTATTTGGATCTTGATTTTAACTAGAAAAGATTTTTTTTAACAATTTGCATTTTTTCAGATAAACTGAGACATTAAAAACACTTGTTAGGGGCTGGGGATATAGTTCAGTGATAGAGTGCTTGCCTAGCATGCATAGGGCCCAGAGTTCAGTTCCCAGTACTACAAAACAAACAACTAAAACACTTGTTAAATTTTTTTGGTGTGAAGTGTTCTTACTATCTGCAGGTATACAGGGTCAAGGATTCCTGAGTCAAATAATTGCCTTGACTTTGTGTTAGCTACCTTTTTCTGCACAAAAAAGCTGTGGGGAGGAGAACAAACAAGATTGTTGGAAGGTTGGTATTCAAGTTTGGTGATGAGTGCATGAGAGGCAGTCATTAGATTATTTTACGGAAGTTTTAATGTTTCTATAGTAAAAATGTTTTAAAGAGAATAAAGATCATGCACTTAAGAGAGCATGTCACAGTACTGTCTTATAATTAGTAACAATTCTATTAAGTTTGGTTCAAGTACCAGTTTAGGAGAGAAACTGATGCTAAAAATAGTATCCCTATAGAAACAAGAATATATATTGGTACTATGAAGTAACACTGACAATCCTTAAGTGTAGAAAAAGCTATAAAAGCGTAACATAAGGGAGTCATTTAATAATATTAAAAGACAGCTTTTCTTCAAAAATGTATCACAGAGCCCAGAACCTGGACAAGACTGGTAAGCAGGGTTCCTCCTCCTCGAGGGCTGTGGTGTCAATCAGCCAAAGCCATTTTCTAAAAGACTGCTTCTGTTCGAAGGATCTGTGGGATGGATTCCCAATGGTTTGACCATATTTCACCATACGTTGTGATTTTATTGTTATTCTCATCATATTATTTTTTCTGTTTTTAAGTTTGGTCATGTTAATCCATGTTCATCTCTCCCTATATGTGTTTGTGTCACACTTGCTGTCTCTGCTTCCATCATTCCCAGGTTACTCTATAGCCAGGACATGCCCAGTCCTTTGGCCGATGAGCATGCGCTGATAGCCTCCTATGTGGCCCGTCTGCAGCACTGTGCACGGTCAGTGGTAGCACAGCAGTACCAGGCGGGTGGCCAGGGCTAATTGGGGGAAGCAAGAGCTGTGTTTCCTGCGGTTGCCAGTGGGAGAACCTCTGCAAGTGGGGGCGTCCTTGTGTAGCCACCAGCTACAAATGGCTGAGTTGAAATAATCGCTGAAGCTTTAGCTTCTACAAGAGAGGGATCCTTGCCACACCTAACGCTTACCTACACATGTAGTTAGGAAATCTCCTCAAAAGTAAGATTTTGGGACCAGGGATATAGCTTGGTGACACAGCACCTGCCTGGCAAGTGTGAGGTCATGATTTCTGGTACTAGAAAAATTAAAAAATAAAGTAAGGGTTGGTTTCTGTAGATTATATTGAAAGAGTGCATACACCTCTAAGAGAGAGTTCCAAAGATGTAACTTTCACAGAGGTATTTCATGCATCTTCTTCCTGTTCATTCTTACCTAAATAATGAAGTATTTCCATTGACATTCAAAGTTCAGGGCCAATCAACTCATAGATAGCTCAGTTGTCTAATATGGAGACTTCAATACCCTGTGATAAAAGAGGAATAGTTAGTGGGGTAAACATACATTATGAAAAGGACTATTCTTGATATTGTACTTCATACCATCTCCTGTAGTTTCTGGAGGACCTCTAGCCTTCCAGATTCCCAGGTGGGCTTAATGGCCTGTTTTATAGGAGGCAAGAAAGCCTGATAATGACACCCCAGAGGGCATCATCTCCTCATCCATCAGATGGTTCTGCAAGCCTGTCCCAGCCTTCCAGACTAATCTCTGAAAGTAGAGTTGTTCCAGCCTAGGCAGGACAGATTACTTTTTAATAGTAAGAGCAGTTATCCAAGGTGATATAAAGCTAATGCAATAAAAACAGCAGGAGAATCTTGGCAGAAATTACTACCTGATATTTTAGCTCACAATGGCTTATGGTAGATTTATCCAAGATCCTCAAGTTCTATTGCCTAAGAGCTCCCTGATCAGGAATCGGTGGCCAGTGGCCCTACAAGAACGTGAATGGGTGAGTACTACATCTCTTAATTCATAGTTTAAGGAACTGAGCACTATACTTTCTTGAAAAAGTCAGAAATTTCCTGTCTAAATCTGAAAACATAAGTCAACTCAAACATAACAATGAGGAACCTTTCTAATGGCCCTCAGATAATTTTTGTTGGCCATAAAACCTAATACAGGATTCAAGTTTCTGGCTAGGAAGTAGGGTAATAAAGCAGCCGTGTCATCCATACATGTGTAAATGACATATAGGCAGAGATGTGATGTGGTAGGAAAAGAAAGAGCTCTTTTGCACAGAGGAACTCACTGTATCCACTGCCTTTACAGAAGTCAGCCTCTTTATGTCCCACTTTTTAGACTGCTAATCCCACCATGATATTATCTACTTGTTTTGTTAATCATTCATTTTCATTGTTTTTATTTAGAAGATAATTATCTTGTTTGAGACCAACACTTTACAGCTCAAATCTTATAATTCAGCTCAGACCATAGGTCCTTTAATCTAAAGCATTCAAACCAACTGATGGTACCATAATCTCAGTATGAGATCATCTTTGAAAGAGACACTCTTTCATGCTGGAAACCCCACATCTGCACACCAAAAATTGTAGAATGTTGATAGATTTTGTAGCTAGGTGACTTAAAGCCCATTTTTTAAAAATCCATCCTATAGAAAATACTGAGTTAAGGTTAGAAGAATTGGCCACAGAGATAAAAACATAGAAAGTTTTTTTTAATCTAAAAGAAATACAGTTGATTCTATACAAGAAACAATCAGAAAGATCTTCATTGACTTAACTTTAGTCTTCCCAGATTCCCTTCAGTCATTATAATAAGATTTGGTAAGTACTGGACTTAATTCTTACATATTACTTAATAGACTGCCAAATTCCAGTCAAGGGTTTTGGGAAACTTCAGGAACCCTAGGGCCAAAGTAGAGCTGAGCCACAACAGTCTTCTTCAGTCAGTCTCGTCATCACTGTTGTTCTAAAACTTCTGCCAGACTTAAAGGGAATTATTAGCTATAGTCCCTGTTGATGGAAGGTTGCCTTGATATGGGTAAATGTCAGATGACATAAATGCTGGATTGAAGAAGTCAAGTATCTAGATGGAGTGAGCCTGCTACTCAAGAACCCTTCTTTCACTCAGGAGCCACATTATCCCATCTGAGTGGGGCTTTGCATTTGTAGAATGCTGATACTCTTGTTAAAGAATAATGGGCAAAACTAATTCATTCCAAGAGGGGACATAGTTGTAAAACAAGCATAGTAAAAGAAGAGAAATCTTCTCTGGGTTCGCAGTGTTTTTGTCCCTGGTCAGGGTTCCCCACTTCTGCTCAGCTAGTGTTAATTATACTTTTTCTTACCCTTCTATTTTTCATGATGCTGTAGTTTTCTTTTGGTCTTCTTGAGTTTAAGATCTAGGCTTAAACAGTCGTTAATTTCCCCCAAACATTTGGTTAGAGATTCCTGTCATAGACTTTGTAGGCACTATACCTTTTCTCAGCCCCTCATTAAAGACGAAGGTCCCGTTCGATGGTGTGAGAGCAGGGAGACGTGCTGCTAAAGAAGGATGACACATGCAGCTGCACCCTTTGCTCTGAATTTCCTTGAGCGTCTATAACCCAGGTCTTCATTTTTTTGTTGTTGCCATTATTATTTATAAGCTTTTTCCCCTGACTGTTGTTTGAAGAGTGGAGCAAGAGTGGGGATGTATAACAGACACTTGTTGAATTTTTATCTCCTTGGCAGTGTCCTGGACAGTCCTACCAGACTGGACGAGGAGCACCGGCTCATAGCTCGCTATGCTGCCCGATTGGCTGCAGAAGCAGGAAACATGGTGAGTGAAGAGGGGATCCAGAAGAGCAGCAGAAATTAGCATTACTTCAGTGTACAAATTATGCAGGGGAATAACACCCAAGGGAGTGTGTACCTCAGGGGAAGAGGGAAGGGAATAAATTTAGGATGAAGGAAACTGATTTTACTGTTAATGTGCTTGCTCATTCTCTCTCTCTCTCTGTCTGTCTCTCTCTCTCTCTGTGTCTGTCTCTGTCTCTCTCTGTCTCTTTCTGTCTCTCTGTCTCTTTCTCTCTCTCTCTGTCTCTCTGTCTCGCTCTCTCTCTCTCTCTCTCTCTGTCTCTTTCTCTCTCTCTGTCTCGTCTCTCTCTCTCTCTTTGACAGGGTACAGTCCAGGCTGGTCTTGAACTCACTTTGTAGCCTAAACTGGCCTCAACTTTGCAGTGATCCTCCTCCTTCTGCCTCCTGAGTGCTGGGGTCACAGACCATGTGCCACCACACCTGGCCCTAATATTCCCTTTACTTAAAAAAAAATTAAAAGTGTGGGCTATAAGGGGGGAGGGGTCAACAAGACAAACTGAAACACTAAGAATTTAATTATCTAAGGGGACCTATAAATTAATAAATTCCTAACAGTACTGTTCAAGAAGAAAAAAGAAAGAAAATACAAATTGCCAATATCAGGAATGAAAGAAGGGACATCACTACAAATATTACAGATATTTAAAAAGATGATAAGGAATATTACGAACAACTTTTCATCAATAAAAAATAGACAACCTAGATAAAAGGGACAAGTTTCTTGAAAGATACAAATTAACAAAAAAAGTAGCACAAAAATAAACAGAAAATCAAGTACTTCAGTATCTGTTAAGGACATTTAATTCCTAGTTAATTTCCCACAAAGAAACCAGGTGTGGTAGTACACACCTGTAATCTTAGCACTCAGGGCAACTGAATTTCAAGCCCTGCTTGGGCAACTTAGCAATTTAGTGAGACTCTGCCTCAAAATTTAAAAAATGACTTAGGGATGTAGATCAGTACAAAAAGCCCTGGGTTTAATCCCCAGCACACACACAAAAAGACTCCCCACAAAGAAAATGCCAGACCCTACCTAATGGCTTCACTGTTGAAATATTACCATGCTTAAGGAAATAGTATCAGTCTGATGCAAACTCTTTCAGAAAATTCAAGAAAAAACATTTTACAAGTTACTTTATCAGGGTACTGTGACCTGATACCAAAACAGTATAAGGGCATGACAAGAAAAAGAAATTGCTTTCCAAATTCTCTCATGAACATGGATGCAAAAATCTTTAGCAAATAAATTCCAGTAATATGAAAAAGATCAATATTCCATGATCAAGTGGAATTTACCCTAGGAATACAAATTTGTTTAAATTTAATACATGAAAATAAGCCAATATAATTCACATGTTAACAGTTTGTAGAAGAAAAGTTTAAGATCATTTCCATAGATGCAGAAGAAGCATTTGACAAAACACAGCATCCATTTATGGTAAAACTTCACTACTAAAGTAGAAATTTCCTTACCCTGATGAAAAAAATGTATCAAAAAACTTAGCAGGTAGTATCACTTAAATATTAATATTTAAACTTCTGCTTAGTATTGGGAGCAAAAGAAAAAGGTACGGCTGGGATATAGCTCAGTGGCACAGC
>RJWM01001713.1:0-146505 GCA_004363535.1 Dasyprocta punctata | reverse complement strand
TTGGGCAGCAGGGCTTCAGATGAACATGCATGCTTTAGCAAAGCACACCCGACCCTTGGTGATCTGGCTTTGACTGAGCTTCGATTGAGCTACCCCCATAGCAGCCATTAGCAATCATTAACATCCCGAGCCATTCTTAGCTTTTCTCCTGTTCCCTTTCCTCTGCTTGGGATCTCAGCTCCTCATGACTCCACATCCTCATGTAACTGCCACTTACCACCCAGCAACCTGGCTGACGGGCCTGAGACTGGGTATCTCTCCGAAGCTGCCTTGAGATCTTGTTTCCTCCTTTCCAGTACTGACTCTGTTCTCTTTTACTCCCCATCTATCTTCTACAGCACTGAATGACACTTAACTGTTTATATGTTCCCTGACCAGACTGCAAATGCCTGGTACTCTAAGGAGCACTTCATGTGGAAGCTGTTGAATAAAGCAATTTCCATCTACCACGTGATGGCATATAGTATTCCCTAGTAGTTTCTAGGATGTGAACTCTTGGAAAACTTGAATGAGTTATTGTGTGATTGGAGTGTCTGGCACATAGTAGGTGTTCACTGGAGCTTTATGAAATAGGAACATGAACTCCTTGGATCATTGACTGGATGACTGGGAGTTTTAACAAGACCTCATATATTTTCTGCACAGCACTTAGTATGTGCATTAAGTGAGTCTTTCCAAAATGATAAAAGTCAGGCTGCTTATGGCAGCTTAATGGATGCCTGTCTCCAATGGTGCTCCTGATTTATAGCACTATTTTTCTAGATCCTCAGGCACCTCTGAAGCTGCCCCCCCCGATTCAGCACAAACGCCTACTCTAAGACCCAGCATTGTACCTCAGCTGGTGGTTGCATGCCCTTATGCTCTGGACCCTCAGAATTCAGGCCAGAGCCTCAACCTGTCATTCTCTGGAGGTCCTTAGGACGTGGTACCAATTTTTCCTGGGAGCAGAGATGCCGGAGAAACCATAGCAACCAGTAGCATCAACTCTTGCCATGTCTCATTTGTAATGGGCGAATAAGAAACGCGTTACCCTTGATCACTGCTCAGGCCTTCCAGCTATGTTGAAAATTTATGATTATTTTTAATTTAAGTTTTATTTTCATCAAAGCAATCTGTGTACATAATTTAAAAAGCCAAATGGTACTGCAAGGCTTCTAATGAAAAGCATCAGTTTCCTGCTCCACCTCGCCTTACTCCGGAGTCTCACTCCTCAGAGGCAATGATTCTCAACTCACTGAGCAGCTTCTGCTGGTGTTTATGTTCACATTTCCAGGGGGCATCAATGGCTTGGCAGCTATTTCTTGGTTGTGAAACATTTTAGATCATATCTATTGAATTCCTACCATAGGAGATGATCGTATAGGCTTCCTTTGTGGAAGTGTCTCACCATATTTCCTTTCCTCTCACTCCTCCCCCCCACCAAATATAGGTACATGGCATTTAGTTTCAATCAGTGCCCAACTTTTACATAGCTATGACAATGTAAATATTATCCACTGCCCAACCTTGTAACATATGATGGCTTTGATCTTTTTCTTGTGAAATTATTCTGCTTTTGTTTCTTTGCCTTTAGTTTCCTGGTTTGACTGCCATGCTGGGTCCCTATCACTGCAAATCTCAAACTCTTATTAGAACTATGAAATACTTCTCATTGCAGTGGCCAGATGCACAGGGATTGTCCCTTTTGGAACTGACACTTGTCTACTCCAGTTGGGACTGACTGTTCTCTAGGTCCCCTCCCCGTCCTTCTCTTCATCTGCGTCTGGAATTCTCTCAGCCTAGAACCCCTGCTTCCAAAATCTTGCATGATCCTTTCTTGGTTTATTTGCTTATCTTTCACTAACTTCTGCAAAAAGTCTATCTGGCAAATAAACTTTTTTTTGGAAATGAAATTCTATGCTCACACTTGTAGTTTTGTCTTAGAAATCAAAGACTGCCTCCTTCTCCCCCCCAAAAACATGAAGCCATTACACTGCTGACTTCTGGTTTTAACTGTTTCTGCTGAGAATGTCAAGGCCATTTTGATTCTAGGTCCCAGGTACTTGATTTTTATTTTTCTCTCCAGAAGCTTTTAAGAGTCTATTTCTGTTAGCCTGAATTTCACAAGGATGTGTCTTGGTCTGGTTCTTCTGCTACTCTTGCAGACAGGACATGGTGAACTCTTTCCATTTGGAAGACCATGTAGTTCTCTGGCAATGTATTCTCCATTCTCTTTTGGTAGTTTGCTAGGACAATGTTGGATTTTCTGGGTTTATCCTCTCATTTTCATATATTTTCCTCTCCAATTTTCCATCTGTTTGCCTCTTTGCTTTACCTTTTGGGAAAGCGTCTTAATTTCAATCCTTCCACAAATTGTTTTCTAATATTTGCAATCATATTTTTAATTTACATTTTTTCCTTCCTCTTTGAATATCCCTTTCTACTGGCATCCTCTGCTCGTGTTTATGGATGCAGTATTATCTCTTGTCTCTCTTGAGAATTTTAAATAATTTTGATGTTTCCTTCTGCTTCTGACATTATTTTTCATTTATTATACCTCTCTATATTACTTGATAGTCTTCAGGTACTTTTCTAAGTACATCATAAATATTAGCTCACTTCAAGCCACCTAACAATACTATACAGCAGCTAATACTATTATGCTCACTCTACAGGTAATAAAACCAAGGCTCGAACAGGTTAAATAACATTCCCAAGGTCATGTAGCTGGCAAGAGATACAGTTGGGATCTGAACTTAGACAACTGCACTCTATGGTTTATTGGATCAACAGTGATTTGTATCTCATAAAGTTTCTTTTTTTCTTTTTTGGTTTGGTTTGAACTCATTTCCTATTAGTGACTTCCCTCAAATGCCTGGGTCTGTAGCTGTCCATTCACAGTTAAGAGGTACTTAAAAGCTGCAAAGCACTTTGTGTGTGTGTGTGTGGGGACATATCAAGGACTGTCACATGGGGGTGACCTAACTATGGTGTTTATTCGAAGGTCTCCTGACTGTCATTATCTATGGGCCTTTTCCCTGGAACTTGTCACTTTCTCTTGGAAGGGATTCCCCAGACTTCTGCTTGGGATGGGTGGAATAGAGAAGACTAGTCGAGGGTCTCCCTACTTAAAATTTCACCCTATCTCCTTATTTTCTGTTTAGCTTTTCCCCCATGCCTTCTTCTGGGCCTGGTCTCCCCAGGTCCAAAGTCCGCCGGTTTCATTATCACCTTCTGTTGGGCCATGAGAGACTTATCTGGCTGATTTGGGTCATGGGAGAGTATGTGGGGGACCCAATGGCTCCTCTCCAGATTTCACATTAATCCCCCCAGTTTCAGCCCCATTTCTCACCCTGGTCTTTAGCAGTTTCTGAGGCCTCCAGCTCCTGATGTTCCCTGAACTTCCACGGCGAGAACTGTTGGTCTCTGCTAGTGTTTTCAGTACAGGTCCTTATTTTTCATTTCTGCCAATTCTCCCAACTTGGTTGCCACTCGACCATTTTGCCTTCTAGCTTCCAAACAACTTGCTGACATCTACTGTCATTGTCCTAGTGGGTTTATACTAGGAGAAAAATCCTTGATTGCCACTTTGGTGGAGCTTGGGGAGGAAGCCTTCCATAAATGCAAATGGTCAACTCACCATGTTTAATCAGAAGCCTATATATATCAGGCTGAAGAGTCAAGACTTTTTTTGTTTGTTTTGGTACCAGGAATCAAACTCAGGACCTTGCACTTGCCAGGCAGACACTTATGCTGCTGAGCTATATCCCCTGCCCTAGTCAGAAGTCTAGATTGTGTCCCCTTGAGTCTCAGGGGGCTCTGCAGACACATCACAAAGTACCTTCACCATCGCAGCAGAAGCAAGAGGGCTGTTTAGAGCTGGTCTCTGGCAAGGAATAGTCATAGAACCCATCATTACTTTTCATCCCAATAATGTCACCTCTCCTTCAATGATTTTCACACTGGGCTCCATTGAGCTCCAAGGTTCCTCACGGATGCCAAGGTTGGCCACATGAAGCAAAGAAGAAAGCAAACTGGGGTCACCATCTCCAGTTGAACCAGGGCAGCTCCGCTTTCACCTATTTTGTATGTGAATACTGTGCTACAGCTTTCATTCAATATGATGATTCTACCTTTAAAAAAAGCAAAGAGGAATAAATAGGAAAGGAGGGCTGCATCAGACCTATCATTATGTGCTATTCTCTCTCCAGAGATGCTGCCTGAACCTTTTTCCTGGGCTATTTTCATGGCAGTGCTTTACAATCACAATTTGAACACTAAAGAAATTTAGTGGAGGGAGCATTGCTTTTGGGTTCCAATGTAGGTTTAAAGCTTGATTCAGCTGCTTAACAGGGTGTGTGCCCTTGAGAATGCTTACTTAACTTCTCTGGACAAGATTTTTTCTTTTTTAAAATCTTTCAATGGAGATGATATGCCTTGTTAGCAAGGGAACTAGGAAGAGTCATGGGACAGCATATGTGTGGCACATAATAGCTGCTCATTAATATTAGTTTCTCCCTCACCCTGGCTCTGGCAGTGTGCACAGTTCCAGGATTTTTTCCTCTCAATAAATATTTATTTCTCCATGATACATCAGTCCAAGATCCCTGACCACTTGAAACTTATGTTTTAGTGGGAAGGGACGGAGAATAAAAAGTAAGTAAACCATGCAGTACACTTGAAGGTGATACCAGTCATGGTAACAAAGAGGAGAGGAGCAGATAAGGAGGGGTAAGGGACAAGGGGTGACTGGGGCTGGTCACAGTTTTAAATATGGCAGTCAGAGGAGACTTCATCCAGGAAGTGATGTTGGAGTGAAGACTGGACAGGGAAGGCAATTAGTCACGGGGATATCTAAGCAAGAATTTCTCCTTCTTCTCCCTCCTCTTCTTCTTCCTCTTCTTCCTCTTCTTCTTCTTCTTCCTCCTCCTTCTCCTCCTCCTCTTCCTTCCTTTTTTTGTACTGGGAATCAAACTCACGATCTCACGCTTGCAAGATAGGCGCTGTGCTGCTGAACTGTATGCCTGGTCCTAAGCAAGGATTTTCAAGCAAAAAGAAAAGCAAAGGCAGATGCCCTAAAGGAAGAGAGTCCTAAACCACTGGAGAGCACCAGGAAAGCCCTATGGCCAGAGCCAGGTTAACAATGGGGCAGTGGGTGGAGACAGAGACCTCAAGGGACAATGGGGACAGACCTTTATCCTCATTATAGCATAGAGTTTAAACATAATTTCTTTTAAACATAATTTCTTCTTTTTGTATCTAACATTACCTTCACGTAACTCTAGGATTTGGAAAAATCGAGGCAGATCATATTTGATTTTAAAAAGTATCTTTTGCATGGAAATGAATGATGGGGCAGATGGGAAAGGGAGGGCCCTACTTGTGGTCTTTCCATTGTCTGGATGTATTCATTTAGAACTGGAGTTGACTAGACAGCCTCTTGTATAAATACTCTGGTTTCCTCAGAAGTAAACCACCCCAGCCCTCTTCCCAGGCCCAGCATGACCATCATGCAACTCTGCCTAGCACAGTTTTCTGGGATCCCGGTCTTCACCCACCACCCACCTGGCTTCCTAGCTGTCTACTATAGGTCCTCACTTGACTGCAGTGCCCTGCTCACTGTTGATTGGTTTAGAGATGCAGAGGTGGTTGCAGGACTGAACTGGTCCAATGATCTCTTTCCCTGCTTTTTTTTTCTCCTCTTTCTTTCTTTCCTTAATTTTTTAATAGAAGATCAATAGGATAGTAAAAACTCTCTCTTTCTGATGGTGGAATCTACAAACAACAAACAAACAAACAAACGCCCTGAGTATCAAGCCAGGCACAGTGGCACATGCCCGTAATCCCAGCATTCCAGGAGAGGGAGGTAGTAGGATCTTAAGTTCCAGCCCAGCCTGGGCAATTTAGCAAGACCCTGTGTCAAAACAAAAAATAAAACAGAGCTGGAGATGTAGCTTGTGTGAAGGCTCTAGGTTCTTCCTTAGTACGAGGGGAAAATAAAATAAAAACAGCTCTACCGAGAATCATGCATGGGGAAAAATACGTGCACATGTTTGTGTGTATGTGTCTAAGTGTGCAAAAAGCCTATCTTTTCTCTAGAGAGAAAGAATAAAGGTGGTGGGTAGGGGTGCAATGAAAGAGCCCAGGGCACGGGCGTCTTGGTTCCAGTTGTCCCTGGGCTGCGTTCCAGCCCCTTCTGTGGCTGGTTGCTGACGCCTGCCTTGGGTTCCGAGGGCAATGCTGTCCTTTTCATGCCTAAGCTTGTTTGATTCAGGTTCCTCTCATGTGCAACCCAGATAACCCACTGCCTATTCCTTTTATCTTTGAAGTTACTCAGAGGTATCTACACAGAGTTTCATTTTTAACAACCTCCCACCTGTCTTCAATTTAATTTCCTTTAGAAAACTCTGGCCATGAAATCTGTACTTCTATGGGCTAGCACAGCTTTTCTGAAAGTGTATTTTGTGAGTTCCTCCATGGAAAAGAAGGTTTCCATGGCCAAAGACATTTGGAAAGTAAATGCTGCATGCAATATTTCTATCTTGGAGATTCACAATGTAGCATATTAAAGAACTCCTGCAAGGAATAAACGTGGGTAATGCTGTTTAACTAGGGTTTCCCAGATTCTTTTTGGACCCTGGATCATTTTATTCATGTAACATATAATATTCCAAACTCCTGCTGTTCTACAGGGTCCATTTTGGAGTAGGCTGAACAACTGAGCCCACCTCTTTTAAAACAGCACAATTTTGGGGTGCTGTGCACAGATATGTTTGACCAATGGGGGTCCTTTAATGGGGGCATTATCAGCCTGGAGGAAGGGATATTTTTGATGATTGTCATAGAGTCTCCTTCTACTCACTCAGCACATGCTTTATTCTAACTTGCTCATTGGTGCCATATTGCTGACGGTGGTCTTGCAGACCATTGCCACCTCTCTCAAAAGTCCTGCTTGCTCATTGGAATTATATCTAGTGAAGCAGGTCCTACACTGCTCCTGAACCTTCTGAGAGGTGAATCTGTCCATAAGGAAAGGCAAGACCCCATTGGAAGCTCTCTTTGAGCCCAGTGGGGTGTCCATGTTGAGGTGGTTCAGGATTCCTGTGACAGGTGTGGGATATTTAGAATCTCCCCTGCCTCTGGGGTCTTCGGACCAACTTACTACTTCCGCGATGTCATCTTCACCTTCCCTTGTGTACGGTTGGCAGAGAGCTCTCATTGAACCCTTTTGGCCATCCTGCAAAGCCAAATGGCTCTGTTTTATTCATCTTTACTGATGAGGAAACCGAGGCTCACCTACTTTTCCTTAGTCATGTAGGTAGGAAAAGAAGAGCTGGGTTTGACTTTGTATCATTCTGATTCTATTATGCCATTTTCTCCATCCTGTTACACCGTCTTTGTCATCAAGCTACCTGTGCCCATTCCCTCAACAGCCACATTTCAGTTCCTTTCTTCTTCATCACTCAAATATCTCCTTCTTCTGGGGATTGAAAGGTGGGACTGCTAAGGAAGTAAGATGGGATCTGTGGGACCACATGGTTCAGCAGGTCAAGAAGGCTGCCTCCTGCAGACTGTGGGAGGGCCAGGCCTGCGGTACTCAGAGGTCTCAGGACCCACTGGTGACTAAGCACTTAGATGTGTTCATGCCTCCTGAGATGGCTTCAAGACAAGCATCCCTCACCTGCTGAAGCCCCCCTGGCATCCTCCCACAGGTGTGTTGGCCCTATTCTCATTGCCATGGGACCCACTCCTTTCCTGCTAGACTACCAAACAAGCAACTTTGAGGTAACCAGAGTCTTCAAGGGGCAGGTCATTGCTGAGGGACTTCTCGGCCTGAGGAAATGTATGACGGAGGAAGCCCTTGTGTAAGAATTTGGATGCTCCAGCTGTGGGGCTCTGGGGAAAGTGATCAACTTAGTTTCTTTAATGGGGTCAAGGAGTTGTGCCAGCTACTCAGACCACAGTGCAGGGAAGACCAAGAATGAGGAATTTCACAAACCCAGAAGGATGTGGGAAGTGGCTGCAAAGGCAAAAAACCAAGAAACCAACTGGAGCTGTACGAAGCTGTGTCCCAGTGTGCTACCTGCTCTCCAGTATGGTAGCCACTAGCTCCTCGGGGCTGTTTACCTTTAGTAAAAATTCAGTTTCTCGTGCTCCCTAGGTACACTTCAGAGTCTTGGACAATACAGAGAACATTTCCATGATTCCAGAAAGTTCTACTGGACAGCACTGATTAGTTTCTTCTCTAACCAGTTTCATCTGCCCACCCCAACTCCCCTACACCCTGTTTTGTACTCATCCTTCTTCAAACAGCCTGCTTCTCCAGCTACTCAGCCTCAAAGGAAATGGCTTAAAGGACAGCACTAGTCTATCATCCAGGGAGAGCGCAAGCTCCCAGCAGGAGGGAGATGAGAGTTCTCTTGTAGATTTGGTGCACGTGTCTGGCTCCCTAGAGAGATAACAAGCTCCAGAGAGGCAAGGCTTTGGTCTCCTGTCTTCCGCATTTCTGACTACATCCTGCACTGTGTTGGGTACATGGCAAGTCCTGCCTTACCATTATGAATTTGTCCTGAATTTGTAGAGCTCATGGACTGGTTAGACTAACTGATTGCCCAGATACTTAGGTCACTACAGTCTTGGCTTGGTCATGAAGTTACAGTATGACTTTTACCATATCATTACTTCATTCCACTTCACAGGGAAATGATCTAGTGCTGTGGAGACAAAATCAGAGGTTCTTCCTTGAGTTGACCACCTGTGGCTTTGGGAGACAGAAGGCCGACTTCTGAGGGTGACTCTGTCTGTGGTCAGGGCCCTTCCTTTTAGTAGCCAGTGCTCAGATTCAAGCCCAGTTATCAGGAAGGAACTGCATTAAGGATACTTGTGATGGAGACCACAGACTGGAAGGACATAACTAACTTCTGCTTAGCTCTTGGGTGTGGAGTCTCTGGGACTCATTTTCTTTCCTTATTTCTCTCCTTTCCTGTAAGTGATTCAATAAGAAAATATGTTTTGGTGTCTCCAAGAAGGGCCACTTTTTGGGGACCCAGTTCCCCCAGGATACAGACTTTTTTCAAAGCCCATTGATAACAAGACACAGCCTGGGCTCAGTATGTTCTGGAAAGCCAGGCCCTGTCCAACAGTTCTCAGGGGTGCTGGAGCTCATCATGAACACAAACCTTTCATCCCACTGCATCTGAGGCCAGAGGGGAGGGTGTTTAATTTAGAAAAATAGACAGGATCAATGAAGCATCACCTCAGCAGGCACGGATGGGGCTTAGCGTGCCCTGGAGCTTGAGGCAAGCTGCCACAAGGCATCACTGCGGTGATGCATGGGAGGCCATTTTATTTTTCAGCTGATGGGGCTGAGGACTCACCATCATGTGAGGTCAGTGGACATGCTCACCTCTCCCCATCAGGGCGTTCAAGCGAGAGGTGCTGGGAGGAAGTGGAGAGTGTGCTGATGGGGAGAGAGCAGGGAGTTCGCAGGCAGCATCTACCAGGTGGGAGCCCTTGCCGCCTCTGCAGTCAGGCAGCGTGGCGACAGTCAGGCCATGTCTCAGGTTCCTCCTCCCTTGGAGGAATCACAGGTGAGGGCAGCAGGGCAGAGGGACCGGGATGCTTACCTCCACTCCTCCCTCAGCTGCAGCCTGAGTGTCCAGGAGCTCCCTCCTGTTGGATTGTCTCTCCCCTCCCCTTGCTCTGGGCCCTCCCAGACTTATTTCTCGACTACTCTGTGTTGTCCTCCCTGCTGTGCCCTGAGGGCCCCAGGGACTTTTATTTCAGGTCTCTTTGGCACCGTAGATTTTCACTCTTGTGTACATCTTGACCTTCCTTTCCAGCTGAAACTCTATAGGGTCCCAGCATTCCTTGGCTTATGGCTGCATCACACCAATTTCTGCCTCTGGCACATTGCCTTCTCCTCTGTCTGATCTTCCTGTGCCTTCTTAGGAAGACTCTTGTGATGACATCAGGCCCATCAGATCATCAAGGACAATATCAAGACCTCATTCGAACACTCCAACACTGAAACACTTTCCCTGAACCCCAGCCCCTGCAATGGGGTATGTTCTTCACTAGGCTGTGAACAAGGACTTGGTCTTTTTCACTTTAACACCCTCGCTTTGGTGTGAAGTCATGTTTAATGAGTAGTTTGTGGAATAAGACAATGAATACATGAAGCAAGCTCAGGGTCCTACACATGGGTCGACCAGGGGCTTGCACAGTCATAGTGCTGGTTCCCCCAGTCCATGTCCTTTGGATTTCCAACACCTCACAGCTCCTCCACCTTCCACTGGTGAGAAGGAGCCTGCTCTCATTTTCCTTGGACCTCCTACCTGGGTTGAGTATTTGGGATGGCTGGGAGGGGAAGAGGCTGGTTTACCCCATCCTCTCCTCCTGAAATCAGGCTATTCACCACTCAACCATACCAGCTCCTTTAAGTCTGTCTCCACACCTCCTCTCACCTACCTCCCTGCCTAATTTCCCTCTCCAGTATTCCTACTATCTGTGCCTCTCCCACCTAGTGAAATCTGAGGAAACCCAGGGCCTCACAGCCCATTTCCAGGGCATTTTCATCATTGGCTGGCATGTTGTCAGTCCCTTGTTGGACAGCAGTCTTTCTAGGGTGGGCCAAGACAGCTTACCTGGGCCACACCAGCCTTTCTGAGCAGGGCCTGTATCCTTCGCCCCGCCCAGTGTCCCAGTCCCTGGGCCCAGCTCACCTGTCTCTCCCCAGATGGGCAGGTACTCATCTTGCTGAATGTCCAGCATGATCTCCAGCCCGTTGCCCGTCCCCCCCTTGACCGTGGTGAGCAGAGGCTTGCCATCCTCGCCTGAGTTAAACATGTAACACTTCCCATATTTTGTAAACACCTGAAGGAGAGAAGAGAGAGAAGCACATGTTGACTTTACACTGGGCTCCAGGGATCAGAGAAAACTAGAACTCCCACAGCAGGTCAGGCCCCCCGCCCCCAGTCCATCACAGTCAACCCTTCTTGAGGCCAATGACTCCTCACTTGTGCTAATGGCTGGACTTTTGCCAAGAGCAGGGATGGCATCAAAGAATAGATGGGGCACCCTTTGGAGTTTGTTGAATGGGATCTGGTCTTGTCTTCCACAGGCCATGCCCCTAGGAAGTCTTGTCCACTTTCAAGCATTGAGTATTATCAGTAAACTCCTCATCCTCCAGCTAAACTTCCAGCCATAACTCTCTTCTGGGCCCCAGAAAAACAGATCTCACTGTCTGCTAAGCATCTTCCCAGGGTCCCACAGACATCTCATGCTCAGTGTGTCCCAGAGGGACGGATCTACCTCTGCTTCTCTCCTTCATCAGGTATTTCTGCCACACTTCTCTGACAGCAGCATCACCAGCTGCCGGGGGCTCAGGCTGGACCCTCAGAGTCACACTGTCCACTTCTCTTTCTTAACCCTGTGGGTAACCAACCAGCAAGGCCTGCTAACATTCTATAGCTATCTTGAATTTGGCCTTTTCTCCTTTACACTTCTGTAACTTAGGACCCATGCATTTCTTGCCTGGCCCGCTCTGGTGAGCCCTGTAGGAGACCCCAGCAGGTCTCTTGGATTCCAGACAACTTTTCCTAGCTCATCTTCTAAGCTAACTCTTACTGAACTGCAAGCCTGATTACATTAATCCTGTGCTAATCTGCCTGGGCTCCCTGATCCTCTCTTGGCTAAAACCCAGAGCTTCCATACTCTGCCTTCTGCAATGCAATCTGCCTACTTCTTTTACTTTCCATCCTCCTGCTTACCACTGAAGCCTACAAGTGTCTGCCGGAGGTACAGCCCATGGGTTCAGGGACTGCATCTGCTTCCTTCATACCTTCCTTTGGTGGCTAGCACAGTGCCTGGTACATGGCAATGCTCCATAAATGTATGCTAAATGAATGAATGAATGAATGAATGAGTGGGTGGTAGAGCCTGATCAAAAAAACTTGCAATACCCTGGGACATACCCAGCTGGCTCACACACTACTGGCTTTCTACTTGCTAACTCCTCTCATTTCTCACTCTGCCTGAACACTCTCTACAGGCCTCTGTTTGGACAACCTCTAACTGTTCTTCAAGATTGGGTAGATGCAACTTGTCCTCCAGGAAACCTTCCTGAAATCCTAGCTTAAGCTGGGCTACTCCCCATTTTTGGTTTTCCTTCTTCTTTCACCATAGCACCTACTGCACAGCAGTACCTGAGTAATTCGTTCTGACACTGCCTTTCATTTTGCATATCCCAGCACTTAGTATGCTGTTGCCACATAGGGGCTGAGGCCACTTGAGCTTGATGAAAGCATGGTTATAAAGATGCAGTGTGTTGATATGGAAAAAGTCCAGGGCCAGAAATGCGGTGATCTCTGTTCATGCTTTCACTTTGTTGCTTACTAATCATGTGATATTGAGTGAGCTGCATAAGCTCTGCAAGCCTCAATTTCTCTATCTACAAAATGGGGGTTTTAGTTGATATCTTGACAGTTACTTGTCAAGGTTACTGAGAGGGTCAAACGAGGTAATGCATGCAAAACGCCTTTGAAAACTATAGCAGCTTTTCTACAAATGCTATGGGTTATTATGATTATATAACTGCATTGGAATTTCTAGTCTAAGCCAAATTACACCCAGTGAAATTGGATTGGAAGGGATCCAGGCTAATTGTATCAGATTCCTGCAGGCGCTGAGATCCAGACCACTTCTTTGCCCCTGCACCGAATGGTCTCGTCCTGCAGCATGGAGCCTGGGGGGCAGGCCCTTTGGTTTCCCATTCTTCAGTGCGGAAGCAGGTTAATAGAATGTGTGAGAACTGAGACTGCCTTTCTCATGCAGGTCTTGATGACTAGATGGGAGGAAGAAAGCTGGCCTTCTGTCACGTGCCAGACACTCATCTATATCATCTTATGAACCCTCACAGTTGTGATCACGGCTGGGTGGGAAACTAAGACTCAGAGAGGTTAAGTGACTTGCTTAAGGTCACACAGCTAGTAAGTAGAGAAGCTAGGAGTCAAATCCATGTCTGTCTGATTCTTACACATGTGTTCTCTCTAGGTGTGATGTCCTGGGAGGGTCACAAAGGTGTTTGGCATTGGGTCATTTGCCAAGAGAAACATACATTACTGTTCTGCTCCTTGTTTTTTTCTATCAGCCAGTTAATCTTAATATGCATGTGCTCTTATGATGTGCAAGGATTGTGGCAAATGCAAAGAAGTACAAGGCCTACCTTGTAAGCAAGGCTAGCAAAACACCAGGTTCTATGTTTTTCTTTGCTATACAAAACAGCTCTGAGTCTCTGACTAGTTATACTATTTCAGAATAGTCAAGCCTTACTTTCTCAGCTTCATAGTGGGGGTGAACAGCTGGAATTACACTAAGTCCAAAGCAAAAATAGTTTTTCAGAGAACTGAGTTTTATCATCACTGTTGCATATAGCGATTGGACTTAGCTAATGAAATTGTCCCTTGGAGAGATGCTCTTGGCGACCACTGTAACGAGCAGATAAGAACATTTTACAGTTAGCACATTCATTACAAGGGGTTGAACACATCTGGAACTTTTCTTTATGGGTACTGTAAATATTCCTGTTTCCAAAACTGCTTAAAGTTTTTATTTGCCTATTTACATAAAAAGGTTCATAAGCAAAAGTAAATTTCAGTTGAATATCAGGTGATTGCAAATTCCAACTCCTCTCAACTCTCCTCTCCCACTGTTTGGTCTTTGAACTTTAGAATGTTGACTGGACTTACAATACAGTGTCTTCTCCTGAAATTACCTGTGACCCCACTTTTTCACCAACATGTCGAGTGGTGCTAGGAAAGGTACTGACCCTCCTTGAACCTCTGAGGATGATAACAAAGCATGAGAATTGAAAGATCTCATTTACTTACCTTACTTTATAGATAAAGTAGAGAGGGAGAGACTTAGAGAGGCAGTGGCTTGCCCCAGTTTATAGTAAAGATTTGTCCAACTAGGATGCTAACTCTTTTTCCAATCTGTTGTCCTTCCTTTATTCCAGCCTCCTTCAGTTTCCCACTTTCAGGAGGAGACAGAGGTTTTAGGGGGTTGCTATGGTCCCCCCCATCTGAACTTCAGTTGATCACTGAGTGATTAATGGAGGCCAATAAGCCATTCCTCCATGCACTGAGCCTTTCCATGGATGATTCAGGGACCGCTGAGTGTCTGCTCTGTGCAGACACTGAGTGGCAGCTGAAGCCCTTGGTGCCATAGTCCTTCCCTCTACACAAGGGAGCCAACAGATCCTTACAGTGGGAGTGAACACAGATTCACTCCCCACCTTGACAGCCATGTTGCTGTGCCTGGCATTCATATTGACCTCAGTGGTGGTTCCTGCTGGTGCTCTGATGTCAGGCTGGTCTTTCCTGCTCTTTCTCCTGGGGGTGTGGAGTTGGGACAATTTCATAAATGGGCCAGTCTGAGCTGCCCCAGGTCAGAGTTGGTCAGGAGTGGAGAGCCAGAGGGCAACTGTAGCCAAGGCTGAGAGAGATGGACACGCGACAACCTACAACAGCTGAATTCTTTACCAAATCAGTATCACCACGAGGAAGCCCACAGCCCTTTTGTGGCCTCTTGCTGTATCAGGAGTCCTATGTGGTTCCCATCGTACATGGAAGCTTCACTAGAGTCCTATGTAGTTCAGCCCATCTCCCTTCCTCCCCCATTATATCCTTCACACATTGTTTTCTTCAGTCCCCAGGAGATCAGTGAGCCCCTTTTTACATGTTGTTTCTCTTGTCTAGAATATTTTTCCCACATACTTTGCCTGAGCAACCTCTGCTCAGGCCTCAGCTTGACAGCCATTTCTGAAAGGCCTTGCCTGACCATCCCACTCTGGCTCTTGCCTCTACTTAAATTGGGGCTTCTTGTTTCCCAACCTCCTATGTTTTTCTGTTATAGTGTATAGCAGAGCATGCAACTAGGTGGCTATATTATGTGATAATTTGCTGAGCATGTCTTCCATGTTTTATATAAGCATTAAGAGATTCTGTAAGCATTAAGATTGCAGAGAGAGTGTCTGTTTTGCAGAACGAATGAGTGAGCCCTAAGGTGTTCTGAATCCCATTATCCACTTCTGGAAGGTGTCCTTTGGTGCTGGCTGATCTTACTTGGCTCTGGCCAGAGCATGATCTTGCCCTGCCCCCTTTCTTGGCTGTGGCCTGCCCAGTTTCCCCTTTACTTGTACATCCCTAAGCTTTTTTGCTTCCCTCGAAGGCACTAGAGGAAACAGTGCTTTTAGGAATATAGAGGATGGGGGATAGTTTACCTTTGTGGGTGCAGGCAAAGGAGCTCGGGAAAAGCCAGTACCTGCTGGTTGCGTGTTTTTGCCAGCTGCTCCTGCCTGGCTTTTGGAGGATTATTTTCTTCTCTGCTCAATATCAAAGGGTGCTGAACTGTTTACACAGAGCACAATTTTGCTACAAACTTGGGACAAGATGAGGCTCTCCTTCCTCATTTAGGGCATAATGACGTGTAAGTGTAACACACGTTTCAAATTTATGCCTTATCGCCCCCAGCCAGAAAACACAATTTATTTAAGTCCAGACTATCAGGCTGAGCTCTCTGCCTTTCCAGACCTGCCATTCTTCCAGGCATTTCTGTGTCTTCCCTGGTGAGAGCTGACAACCCTATTGTGGGAGGCAGGACTCGATTAGCTGGGTTGCTAGAAGTCCAGAATTGCACTTAGTTGAATTGGTTTGTAAGAATTAAGAAAGGTGTGCATTTCAAACTGGGATTTCTTGGAGTGAGGCTGGCTCCTGAGATAAAACTGGGCTTTGCAATCATCAGCCTCATCGCTTTTATTTGCATGGTGTATTATTACTTGCAGACCTCATTGGCAACTTTGGCAATGGCTCTGTGAAGCTGGGAGGAAGGAAGCTAACAATTCCTAAGCCTCTACCCTGTGCCATCCCTGCTTGGCACTTTCACAAGTGTTACCTCTTTCTTAATTACAGTCCCAGCCACCCTGATAAGAGAGGCTTTTGGTAGTCACATTCTTATTGTAGAGTCGAGGAAACTGAGGCTCCTGAAAATCACAGTGCCGGAAGGTAGCTGGGCTGAGACTTCTGAGTGAGGCCTTCACATTGAGGAACTTAAAAGGAGGGAACAATGGGATTTGGAGTCAGATAGGATGGGATCAAGGCAGTTTACAGGTCATGTCATGCACCAGTCTCATCTCCAGTTTTTTCTTTTGCAGACTGAGCATCAAAATCTTGCTATGTCGCTGTAGGGCCTGACAGAATGGGAGTACATTTGTTTGGGAGATTACATAATAGACATCTACAATAGCTGTGGACCATACCAGGGGAAAGAGCTGTGTGTCTGCTTTAAGATAATAGATTATGGAGAGATGGGGTGGGTTAGGGTTGAACTGAAAAACGAAGTCATTGGGGTTCCTGTCTTGTTTATTCCCTACAATACTAAGTTTGTTAATTTGTTTATTGGTTGATTGATTGATTGATTGGAACTGGGCATTGAACCCAAGGCCTTCACACTGACCCACATCACCAGTTCTTTTCTTCCTTTTTATATTGAGACAGGATCCCACTAAGTTGCTAAGTTGCCCGGTCTGGGCTCAAACTTATGATCTTTTTGGCTGGTGCTGGGATTATAAGAAGGTACCATTATCCCTGGCTCCAAGTTTATTTTAAAGGAATTAGAAAATATGAAAAGAGCGATGTTCCACTGACTGCTTATTCTCTACTAATGTTCACTCTGCTGCTTGATGCCCTGGGGCCACTGAGCTCTGTGGGGAAGGGAGATGCTTCGATGCACACAGCCCACTGTGAAAATCTACATTTGAATGCCAGTAGTCAAATTGTAACCAATTACCGGGACAGCAGATACCACCTATTTGAAGTTGACATATTCTAAATCCATAAAACATGGAAGTAGGGATAGGAAGAGTATCTCTTCCAGTTTTTCTGGTAACTCTGAAAGGAATGCTGAAAGCACAGACCAAATTTGTTGCTCCCATATCCCACACCTTCAGTGCTGATCACTATGTATCTGCTGTCATTAATTTATTTTGTGAGATGGGTATTGTAACCCCATTTTACAGATAAGGAAAGTGAGGCCCAGAGATTTTTAGCCAGGTCACAGAGCTGGGAAATTGAGAATTCAGGGTGAAATATGTATTTCCTCCACTTTCCCTAGTAGCTACAACTCATGCCTTCACCATCTCCAACCTGCTGTGGTCCTTGTAGACTGGAGGGACTGCTACTTTTTTGACATGAGGACTTTCCTACCTGGCAGGGGAGGAGGCCCATCTCAGAGCCAGAAGAACCCTAAAAAAGTGCCAGTCACTAAAAGTCTTTTCTGAACATTTCATTTTGTATGCAAGGAGTCCAAGGCTCAGAGAGGTGAAGTGTCTTGCCCCAGACTGCACAGCCAGTTTGGAGGCAGAGTTGGAATGTGTCCTGGGTTTGATGGAGAAAACCTTCCATTTGCACATGTCAGGAACTGGACAAAATGGGTGGAATTCCTTTCCTGGGACACTGTGCTCCAGAACAAGAGTAAGACCTGTAACTGCTGCCTGGCTGCTCAGGGAGTGGTGTGACCTAGTGGGTGCCCTGCCTTGTAAAGCTTTCCATACTTTCCATGACTGGGACAAAACACTTGACATACACAACCTAAAGGAGAAAAGGTCTATTTTGGCTCACAGTTTTAGAGGTTTTGCTTCATGGTCAGTTGATTTTGAGGCAGAAACATTGCAGTAGAAGGAGCCACTCAGATGCACCCAGAAATGTGCGTTACTCATTTCCTAGGTGTTTTTCAAGCCAATCAAGTTGAAAATCAAGATTAACCATCACACAGAGTATGAGAAATGCAAAGTGGAGCCCTTGCTTGGAAAGGTTAGGAAAGGCTGATATCCAGGAAAACACTGTTTTCTGGTCCAATTAAAAGTGCAAACAACATTTCTACACCATGTACCTACTTAAGAAAATAAATTATGGATAAACTTCCTTAGGAGCTGTTAAAACTACCAGCAGATAAGTGGGACTGCAAGCTTCAAACCTTCTAACCTACTCATTAATCCTGAGCTTTAGGGCATCTTCTAGGCAATGAGTTTCTCCTCTCTTCTTGCTTATTACACTTGAAGAAAATGAAATTGCACTGCCACAAAATGCCTCTAAAACAGCTCTTTTTCCTCTTTCCTTGAGTTGATCCAGCTTTCTCCTTAATGCAGTTACTAAAATTTCTCATTAGGCTGTTTTCAAAATAATGGGCTTGTGAAAGCCGAACATTTAGTGTTGCTTTTCTCTTTCAAAGTCCTTATATACACTTCACGCAATAGGGAAGCAAAAACATCTGAGAAATGGGTTACCAGGCTTCTGGTAAACAAAATAAGTCTGCCATTGTTTTCTGAAGCTGCAATTAAGGTGTCTGAAATGAAATACAGCTGGAGAGATGTATTAGCAAGAAGGCTGCATGGATGGTTAGCTCTTTGAAAGCAAGGACTGCATCTTATTAAAAAACCGGTTTGCTCATTCATCTGTCCCCACGGTGAGAATTTCCGACCACCTGTTACATTCTAAGAAGTGTTATATGACTGTACTCCCCTCCTCCAGGAGATTAAAAGAGGTAATTTCAACAAATACCCATGAAAGCACCTCTGTGTGGCAGGTGCTGTCCCTGGGAATGAAGAAAATGAGAACACAATCCTTCTACCCCATTCTCTTTCCCCACTAGAAGTTTGCTGTATTTCCCAGGACAACATTCATATTATTTCCCTCTGAGGTTACTTTTCTGGGAGGAAAGATAAGAATGAACAATGAATGAGAATCTGTCAAAGTAGACACTGTACTACTTACTTTAAATATGCTCAACTTTTAAGGCTCACAAAGTTCTCTGATGTAGGTATTACTCTCCCTGACTCACATATGAGGAAACTGAGGCCCTGAAGGATTTAATGCCCTGTCCAAGGTCCTACAGCTACAGGACTTTTGCCTTGTCTACTGCATCCCTTTTTAGGTAGGCCTTGTTAGGAGGCATCTGAGCATTATTTGTGCATCTGATATGGTAATGTGAGCCTCCTCTTTCATGCTCTGGAGCCCATCTGCTGGGATGTGACATTTCCTGTGCAGGATTTACTAAAAGGCAGAAGTCCTCTCATCTCCTGTCTCCAAGACTGAAGCGCACTCAGGGCGTTTTCTGCCAGGCAACTGTCCAGACAGCTTCAGACTGTGCAGGAGATGTGTGAGTGCCTTGCAGAAAAAAAAGAGCATCGAGTGATGGCAAATCTGTCTGTCTTCTGTGAAAACAGCAGGAAACGAGCCACAGAGGCAGCCACTCTGAGTGCTCTTCTTTCATTCAAACACTTGGCCAGCAAATGTTCTCTTGATGGGCTACTCATGGAGGCAGCTTGAAGGCATTTCATGCAGTCACCTGGAAAGACATTCAAAATGCCAGACCCCTCCTGAAAAATTCCTCCTGACAGCTCATATGAGAATCGCAAATTGGGTCCATTTTGAGATTATGAAGTGGGATAGGGGTACCAGAAGCCTTTTAAATTGTACTACAGTTTCACTGATTAGGGGAGGGGGCCAGCAGGTGTCTGAACTTGATGGAAATTTCAAACAGGACACAATGACAGTAGTGTTGCTCTTCCTTTCAGGTCCCTACTACCTCCTGGAGTCAAACTGCTGTGGGAATGCACAGAGGGAACTGCCTGGAGGGCTGTGATGGTGGTGGTGGGGATGTTGCAGAATGTCCTCTAAGGACAGTGGTGGCAGGTTTAGGCCAACCCCCTAGTCTGGCTCATGGTCTTAGTGGGCTGTGCTAAAGCTCTCAGGAAGCCAGTGGTGCTGTCCCTTGCTCCTGGTCTATACCTGTCTATTCCTCATTCCTTCTTCTTTTCACTAGCACCCTCAGTTAGACAACTATGGGTTCTACTAAAGGACAGGCAGGATTGGTGAACAGACCCAGACTTAAAAGTCAGATTATCCTGGCTGTGTACCTATCTAGGCACTGTGCACAATAATGGAGCTGAGCTGTCAGTGGGTAATTATTAATAGAGAGATGCAGTGACTGAGGAGCTGGCGTTTGATTCTTGCCAAGGAGATCTGCCTCAGCTTCAGAAGCCTCCCTGAACCTAACTTTCTGATCTGCCTGCTGTTAGCATATTACCAAGTCAAACCTAGAACACAGGGCCAAGACAAGTAAACTAAAAAGGAGCACCTTTCTAGTGAGTCATGCCAGGTTGCTAAGAGCATCCTGTTAGATGTAGCCAAATGTAGGGAGCAGGATCCAAGAGGGGCTCCTTGCCTTCTATGAGGAAAAGAGCCTAGAGGAAAGGGAGGGGAAAATGTGGACATAAACTATCCAGAGTCCCGTATCTTCTCCCTGCTTCTGCTGCCCCACTCTCTACTTCTAATTCTACTGACATGATTGCTGCTGTCCCAGTCCTGCTCTCATTCCCAGGAAAGCAGGTAAGGTAGGACATGTACAAGACCCAGCAGCCCTGGCACTCCAGAGGCAGCCCTGAGTTCTACCGCATTTGTGGAGCATACCTTGGTCTGCGTTCTGTTCACCCATAAGAATGGATTTGAAGTGACCAACATAAGGTACTCACTAGATAAAATGAACCAGTGTCATTATTGCTACACTTGATCTTAGCCAAAAGGCCGAGAAGCAATTAATGTCATTATTACTAATATTGATTCTGTTTCTGAGCTCTGAATCTGAGCTCCTATAAAATGTGATTTCTTGTTTCATGGTTTCCAGCATAAATTTTTTTGTACTTGATTTATTTTTCTAATTGACAAATTTATGGGACATATAATATGATGGTTTGATACATTATAGAATGATCAAACTAGGCTAATTAACATATCTATCACCTGAAATACTTATCACTTCTTTGAGGTGAGAACACTTAAAATCTACTCTCTAAGCAATTTTGAAATACACAATTCATGCTTATCAACTATAGTACCATGCTATGCAGCAGCTCACTATCACTGATCCCTCATGGCTGATTGAAACTTTATACCTTTTGACCACGTCTTCATTTTCCCTGCCAGCTTTCTAACCCACATACCACCATACCACCCCAGTCTCTGGTATCCAACATGACAAATGGCCAACAGATATCTGAAAAAATGCTCACTATCACCAATCATCAGGGGAATGAATGCAAATTAAAACCACAGGAGATATCACCTCACACCTGTTAGATCAGCTATTACCAAAAAGATTAATGACAACCAGTGTTGGCAAGATAGTGGAGAAAAGAGACCTGTACATGGTATAATGGAAAATGTACATGAGTACAGCCATTTTGGAAAACAGGATGGAGGCTCTTTAAAAAACTAACACTAAAAATTAGTGTATGATTGAGCAATCATACTTCTGGGACTATACTCAAAGGTATTGAATCAGTATGTCATAGACAGGCTGGCTCTCCTATGTTCACTCAGCCAAGGTATGGAATCAACTGGAGCACCCATCAGTGCATGAAAGGGTAAAGAAAATGTGATACATATGCACAATGGAATACTGAACAGTATATAAAGGCTGAATAGCCTTTAAAAGAGATTCTGTCACTGGCAACAACATGGATAAATCATGACAAATTTAGACTAGAAGCAATAAGCCAGACACAGGCAAATATCGCCTGTTCTCACTTCTTTGTGGAATATAAGAAAGTCAAACATATAGAAATAAAAGAGTATGGGAGGTTGAGGCAGCAGGGTCACTGCAAGTTTGAGGTCAGTTTGGGCTACACAGTGAGTTCAAGGCCAATCTGGGCTACATGGTGAGATGTTGTCTCAAAAAAGAAAAAGAAAAAAAAAAAAACAAAAAATGCACTGATGGTTACCATTGCAAGTTCTTTTTATAGTTTGTTTGCCTAATTCTGCCTCTCATTTCTGCCTGCTGGATTTCTAGGAACACAGGCCTGCTTAGTTTTCCTGTGGCCCTTCCCAGAGCTCTTGTGTAACATTCCCAGGGAATTCTTACAGATGAAATTTGTGATACTTTTGCCCAGAAGAAGTTCAGTTTCTCATCTTACCAGCACTAATCCCAGGGGCATGAGTGGTCTCGTCTCTCCCAAGATGAGTACGTTTTATATCAGATGACCCTGAGACAAGACACAGATCACTCCTTGTGACTGCCTCACTTCATACCTGATGGGAATCTGCTTTCTTCTGGCAGGTGTAGGATGGCACAGGGGACAGGACAATCTCAGAAATGTGTTCTGTTGTGTTCTTGGTTAATTTTGCATAATTCTTTAGGGCTACATTGAATGCAATGCATCAGTGGAAACCAAATGATGGTTTATGATGTTTACAGAGCAAAAGCAGATGCTCCAATTAATGCCAGGGCAGAATAATCCCATGACAGGTTTATTCTAAAAGCTGATGAAGAAAAGGTCAAATAGGTAACTTCCCATATGGTACTGAAATCCTCATACCATATTCTTACTGATGTTGTGTTTTTCCATTAAGAACACAGTTCAGCTTTTCTAGGAACTTCTCAGAGAATGTCATTGTCTTCTACTTCTTTCCCATGACTGATCTGGGTGGTTGAGAACATATGGTTTTAGTAGCAAAGCTTGCATTATGAATGTTCAAAACCATCACAGAATCATGAACACAGAAGGGTTTTTGTAGTATAATCAGATTGCTTTCCTGACGTGTGGAATTGAGGCCTGGCTGGGAGATATGCACCATGCATGATGTCACTCTCCCTCCTAGATCCACCGCAGACATAACTGATGGATCTTAGCACACTTTCCCCTTGGGTCTCACAGTTGTTTCCAGCCCAACATTTCTGGTTGCCACTGGAGGTCTGTTGGAGTTGGAAAGTGAGAAGAATCCTATTTGCCATTCTTGTGCCTGAAGAATCTAAGTTGTGCTGTGGGGTTAGTGCTTTTGTAACAAGGTCCAATGCCTGAAAGTAGGAGACAGTTTGAGTAGGTGCCAGAGGGCAGTGTAAGGAACATGGTTTTGGGTGATTAGGTAGAAGGGACTCTGGTTTGATAGAAGTAGAGGTGGCACTTTATTTTATTTAAAAATATTGCAGAGCTGCGGCCCACACACTAACTTGAAGACAGCACAAGCTTTGGAATAAAATCCCAATCCTGCCATCCACTAGCTTTTTAGTTGTGCTGATGTTTCTTGAGCATGTGGATACCTTGCTGTCCAGTGCTGGCTGGTAGACTCCCAGGTGAGTGTGGATCTCATTGTGCCACAATTCCTTGACTTATGATCTAGATATCAAAGAGCCTAAGATGACTGGAGGCTTTTAAAATGACAGACAAAACATACTTTAGTTCATTCAACAGCTAACAAGCAAGCACTGGATGTCAAGTACTGTGCTAGGTTCTGGGACTGCACAGATAAATAAGAAATGAACTCTACCATCAGGTACCTTATGAACTGTGGGGGTAGAAGTGGAGATAAAACAGCTTATAATCACCAGGGAGATAAAGTAGCTGTGATACAATCATGGATTCATGCACATCAATGTGCAGAACGCAGCTCTTTAGAACAAGTTACAAAAAGTTAGGTCCACCTATGTGGCATTTTTTGCAGCCTCCTGCTCCTATTGAGTTTGTGCATCTGCAGCAGGGCCTGTCATCAGCTACTGGTTTTACATTAGCATGTCTTACATCCTGCCTTTCTTGTCCTCTCCATGCCTCTCGCCCAGCTCAGGCTCCACTCCTTTCTCATCTGACCCTTTCCTCATCTCCAGAGCAGGAGGCAAAGGAAGACCTAGGGCACAGATTGAAGGAGGTACTCACTTTAAGGGGCTACCTATGCAGTGGCTAACTGGGAGTGGGCATTTCCTGAAGGTTTTTCTAGTCTTAGATCCTGGTAGAATCAGATAAAGATAGGAGAAACGTGTGATGAAAGTGATGTGACAGCTGGCTTTCTCCACAAAATTTCAAAAGAGACATAGCTTCCCATTTAAAGATGAGGAGATTGAGGCTCAGAGAAGGTGAGCTACTTGTAGGGGAACCATGAAGGGATGAGTTGCATGCAGGAGTTATGAAAAAACAGATTTTGGAGATCCTGGAGGTGCCACATTCTGGGGTGCACTCTGCCTAGCTGCCTGGGTCACAGAGATTCTCACCCCCACCCAGTAAGGTGGAAGGTCCAGCGACACACTCCAGGAGTGAGCCCTCACTAGCTGTACAGAGGATTGAGCTCTGCCCAGCTCAGCATCCCAGTGCAATCCATCAGGGGAACACCTGGCCAGCCTCACAGGATGCAGAGGTACCGAGCCCAGCCCAGCCCAGAACCCCAGAGCTGCTCATCAGGGAGTGGCCAGTGTAGCTGCAGGGACTTGAAGAATTTGAGCTCTGCCCATAAGAACACAAGGAGCCAGCTCCATTGTTCAGGGGTGCAGCTGTATGGCAGGTCTTAGAGGTTGTGAGCTCTGCCCAACCAGGAGCAAGGCCCTGGCACCACACACTGGGGAAACACCCAGACTTGCCCTGCACTCCAGAGGCTCTGAACTCCTTGCATTCAGACTCAAGGTCCTGGCAGTGCCACACTCTAGGGTGTACTCTGCCTAGCTGCCTGGGTCCTGGAGATTCTGAACTCCACCCAGTAAGGCAGAAGATCCAGCAACATACCCGACGGGTGCATCCCTGTTAGCCACTTGGGCCATGGAGGTTCTGAACGCTATACAGCCAGGTTCTAGGCTCCAGGAACAAGCTCCGGGGGTGTGACCCTGCTAGGTACAGGGAGGATACAAACTTTGTCCAGCCCACTGTCCCAGAGCAACCCAACAAAGTACATCAGGGGAACACATGGCCAGCCTCATAGACCACAGGGCACAAGGATTCAGTGCCATAATCTGGGGGTGTGTCCTGGCTAGCCACGGGGATATTGGAGGATTGAAGCTCTACTCAGTGCAGTGTTCTAGTGCAATCCATCGAGAGCCTGCCTGTCCAGCTACACAGGTCCCAGAAGAAAATGACAAAATGAAAGAGCAAAAGGCAGTCTCAATCCCTCAGCCCAATGAGAACAAACCCAAGAGACACTGAAATGGAAGACACTGGGAGTTACACAACTGAAATTTCTGAAATGATAGCAACTGAAGTAAAGAAACAACTCCATGAAGTTATAGAGGAAACCAGATTAGAAATAATCTCTCAGCTAAAAAATGAAATGACAATCATTATGAAAGAAATGCTGTGTGTATCCAAAGAAGGTCAAGATAAAAAATAGAAGAACATAAGAAAATGATGGAAACTTTGAATGAACAAAATAAGACACAAATAGAATGCATGAAACAGATTCAAAGGGAAATTCAGGAAATGAAAAATTCCATCAAAAGTTGGCAAAACTGCCTGAATGAAGCTTAAGATAGAGCCTCAGACCTCGAAAACAGTATGGAAGCTTACAATCACGAAAGAAATGATCTCTTAGAAATAACAAGGAACCCCTGGTGAGTGCACAACCTGCGTGGACTCCAGAAAGAGAAAGATGTGCCTCTCGAGAACTCGCCATGTTGGGTCAGAGAGGCTCCAACCAGAAGACAACTAGCCTGCCTTCCTGGTGAGTGCGTGACTGGCGTGGACTCGAGGAAGAGAAAGATGTGCCTCTGATATGCCTACTGGTGCATGGGCTAAGAATCAAGGATATATCCCCTTCCCCCACAACAAACATGTTGGTTTGGAGGACTGGCTAAGTTGATAGCAACTAAGGTACATAAAGCAACTAAATGCTTGTATTGTTTGGTTGATTTTGCAGGCCTGGGGCCAGCAGTCTGGGCATCTCTTGGGATGATGACAATACGCAATGCGGCAAATATGGGGGATTCTCTTCTGTCTTGTCTTTGAGGCCCAATATTGTTCTCATTATTTTGCTTTATTCTGATTAATTTTTTTGCTTTATTTCATATTCTGTTTTTATTGGTTTTACTCTGCTTTGTTTTTGGTTTGATTTTGCTATACCTGATGGAATGGTCAACTATTCTGAAAATAACAAGATATACTATAGTAGCTATTGTTTTCATAGTATCTTTCTTTGAAGTTCTGTACCAGTTCTACTACTTCATTTTGATTGACTTTGTTCTATTCTGTTTTGTTGGATTTTACTATATTTAAAATAAAAAAAAAAACAAGGAACCACAAAACAACAACTCAACAGCTGCAAGATGATGCCAAGAGAAATAACATAAGATTGATAGGCGAAAATGAAAAAGCAGGGGTCAATACTAATGACCTGTGAAGACTATTCACAGAAAGAATAGCAGAAAATTTTCCAAACATGGGAAGAGAATCTGAAATACAGGTAACTGAGGCATACAGAACCCCAATTAACCATAATCAAAATAAATCTTCACCCAGACATATAATTAGGGTATCAGAAATACAGCACAAGAACAGAATACTAAAAGCTGCCAGAGAAAAGAAACAGATGACCTATGAAGGAAAGCCTATCAGAATCATGGCAGACTTCTCAACACAAACAGTCAAGTCAAGAAGAGCTTGGAGTGAAGTATTTCAAATCCTGAAAGAAAACAACTTTCAACCCAGATTGATATATCCTGCAAAACTATCTTTAAAAATTGATGGAGAAAAAAGATACTTGCATGACAAAGAACTGAAGAAATTTATGGCCACCAAACCAACATGACAAAGAGTACTGAAAGACACTCTAGAAAGAGACAAACGTAACTACAATCTTAAGAACCACAGCAAAAGGAAACCACTAAGGAGGGCAAACAATTAAACAGAAAATGTAGAAAACCAACAACAGAAAGATATCATGACAGGGATGAGTCAGTACATATCAGTTATATCAATCAATGTAAATGGTCTCAACTCACCAATAAAAAGAAACAGACTGGTAGAGTGGGTTAAGAAACAAAATCCAACAATATGTTGTGTACAGGAAACACATTTAACTCAAAAGGAAACTCACAGACTAAAAATCAAATGCTGGAAAACAATACTCCATGCAACAGGAACCCGGAAAAAAGCAGGGGTAGCTATTATGTTTGCAGACAATGTGAACTTCAAACCAAGAATGATCAAAAGAGATAATGAAGGTCACTACATACTTGTTAGGGGGAAACTTCAAGAGGAAGAGATTAAAATCATAAATATATATGCACCAAATATGGGAGCACCCAACTATGTAAGACAAATCTTAATAGACATGAAAAACCAAATAAACAGTAATACAGTTATAATGGGAGACCTTAACACCCCACTGTCACAAAGACACAGATCAACCAAACAAAAAATCAGCAAAGAAATAACAGAACTGAATCAAACTTGTGAACAAATGGACCTAGTAGATATGTACTGAGTACTCCAACCATCAAACATCAGAATACATATTCTCAGCAGCACCTGGGTCATTCTCTAAAACAGATCATATGCTAGCCTATAGAACATACTTAAGTAAATGCAAAGGAACTGAAATAATTCCATGCATATTATCTGACCATAGCACAATAAAATTGGGAATAAATGACAAAAAACCATACAAGAACCTCATAAGCACATGGAAATTAAATAATACTCTCCTAAATAATCAATGGGTCACAGAAGAAATTAAAGAAGAAATTAAACAATATCTACAATTGAATGACAATGCAAATGGAAATTACTGGAACCTGTGGGATACAATGAAAGCAGTCCTCAGAGGGAAATTTATAACACTAAACTCCTACATCGGAAAAATGGAAAGAACACACACAAACAACCTAATGATGCACCTCAAACTTCTAGAAAAAGAAGAGCAAGTCAAGTCCAAAGCCCAAAGAAGGGAGGAAATTATAAAGATCAGAGCAAAAATTAACACAATTGAAACTAAGAAAACAATACAAAGAATTAATGAATTGAAGAGTTCATTCTTTGAAAGAATAAATCAAATTGATAAACCCCTAGCCAATCTTATCAAAAAGAGGAAAGAAAAAACTCAGATCCATGCAATAAGTAGTGAAAAGGGTGAAATCACTACAGACCCTGTGGAAATACAGAAGATCATCAACACCTACTTCAAAAACTTTTACTCACATAGATTCGATGACACAGAAGAAATGGACAGATTCCTAGAAACCTATGAATTAGCAAAGCTGAATCAAGAAGATGGAAAACTGCTGAATAACCCAATTTCAGCTAATGAAATTGAAAATATAATTAGACCCTTACCAACAAAGAAAAGCCCAGGTCCTGATGGATTCACTGCTGAATTCTATAAGAAATTTAGGGAAGACTTAATGCCAATACTCCTCAAACTCCTCAAAGAAGCTGAAAGGGAAGCAAGACTCCCTAACTCATTCCTAGAAGCAAGTATTACCCTAATACCAAAAGCAGAGAAAGACCCAACTGAAAAGAAAATTACAGGCCAATCTCCCTAATGAACATAGATGCAAAAATCCTCAATAAAATACTGGCAAATAGAATACAGTAAGTTATCAGAAAGATTATACACCATGATCAAGTGGGATTCATCACAGGAATGCAGGGATGGTCCAACATACACAAATCAATAAATGTAATACACTGTATCAACAGGGCCAAGGACAAGAATCACATGATCATCTCAATAGATGCAGAAAAAGCTTGCGACAAAATCCAACACTCATTCATGATAAAAACCCTACAGAAAATTGGAATAGATGGTCTCTACTTCAAACTGATAAAAGCCATATATCATAAACCAACAACCAACATCTTACTAAATGAACAAAAACTGAAAACTTTCAACCTAAAACCAGGAACAAGACAAGGATGTCCATTATCATCACTCCTCTTCAACATAGTCCTGGAAATATTAGCCAGAGCAATTAGAAAAGAGAAAAAAATAAAGGGAATAAGAATAGGAAAGGAAGACGTAAAATTATTATTATTTGCACACGATATGATAGTCTACATAGAAGGCCCCCAAAAATCCATTGAAAGACTTCTAGATGTGATAACCAAATTCAGTAATGTTGCTGGATACAAGCTCAATACTCAAAAATCAATAGCATTCTCATACACAAACAACAAACTCACTGAGAGAGAAATAAGGGAAACCACACCCTTCACTATAGCATCTAAAAAAATGAAATACTTAGGAATCAATCTAACAAAGCAAGTAAAAGTTCTATACAGTGAAAATTACATTACTCTAAAAAAGGAAATCAAAGAAGATTTTAGAAAATGGAAAGATATTCCCTGTTTATGGATAGGAAGAACAAACATTGTGAAAATGGTCATTCTGTTAAAATTGTTATACAGATTTAATGCAATCCCTATCAAAATACCACTTGCCTACCTCACAGAGCTGGAGAAATCATTCCTGAAATTCATCTGGAACCAGAAGAGACCTAGAATAGCAAAGGCAATTCTGGGCAACAAAGGTAAGGTAGGAAGCATCATAATCTCCGACTTGCAACTATATTACAAAGCTACTGTGATAAAATCAGCAGGGTCCTGGAATCAAACAGACCTGAAGATCCATGGAATAGATTAGAAGATACAGCCACAACTACAAACACACTCAGCCACCTCACCTTTGACAAAGGGGCCAAACATGTACTTTGGAAGAAAGAGAGCTTCTTTAACAAATGGTGTTGGAAAAACTGGCTTTCTATATGCCATAAACTAAAAGTAGATCCATGTCTATCACCATGAACTAAAATAACGTAAAAATGGATCAAAGATCTGAATGTTAAAACAGAGACACGAAACTTACTAGAAAACAAAGTAGGTAAAAATCTTGATGACATAGGAGTTGGCAGAGAGTTCATGAACAAAAATCAAACTGCACAGGAAACTCTTCCTGGAATCAACAACTGGGATCTCATCTTACTGAAAAGTTTTTGCATGCCAAAGGAAATCTCCAACTGAGTGAAAAGAAAGTCCATGAACTGGGAAAATATCTTAGTCAATTGTCCATCAGACAAAGGACTTCTATCTAAAACATATAAAGAATTAAAAAAAATCAGGCCCCTAAAATTCAAGGACCCAATTCAAAAATGGGCATCTGAGATGAATACACACTTCTCAGAGAAGAAATACAAATGGCAAATATAATGTTTAACATCAATGGTCATTTGGGAAATGAAAATTAAAACAACGCTGAGCTTCCATCTCACCCCAGAAAAAATGGCCAAGATAAAAAAAAATCAACCAATAACAAATGCTGGAGGGGCTGTGGTGAAAAAGGAACTCTTCTCCGCTGTTGGTGGGAGTGTAGACTGGTGCAACTACTGTGGAAATCAGTGTGGAGATTCCTCAAGGAGCTAGGATTGGAGATCCCATTTGACCCAGCTATCCTGCTTCTGGGCATTTTCCCAGAAGAATTGAAAAACATCATACCACAGTGATATTTGTGCACCCATGTTTATAGCAACCCAATTTGTAATAGCCAAATCCTGGAAACAGCCCAAGTGCCCATCAATCAAGGAATGGATAAAAAAGATGTGGTATTTTTATACAGTGGAGTACTACTCAGCTATCAAGAAAGATTGTATTGAGACTTGTATAAGTAAATGGATGCGACTTGAGACCATACACATAAGTGAGATAAATCAAACTCACACGTGCAAATACCGTATTGTCTCCCTAGTGTAAGAAAATGAAACAGTATATATGATTCAAAATCTACAATAAATACTGTGTAAGGGTAAGAAACTGCTCAAAGAGCAAAAGTAATTGGGAAAGGGAAAAGGAGGAAAGAAGGAAGGGAAAAGGAAAAAGACATAAATCTGTATATATGCAGATGTAAGATAGCTAAAATGACTATACTGCTGAATGTATTAGTTATTGAGCAAGAACGGTTAATACTCATATGATTAGATCAATTTTACATGTCCATATCTGTTAATGTAAACAACCGTGTTGAAGGTAATGATACATAATATGGCAAACATTGTCAAGTTCCTATCATCTTGTTTTGTAAACCTATAATGTTACTGTTTTGGATTTGCTGTTGTTGTTTGTTTGTCTCTTCTGCTTTTTGTCTTTCTTTTCTGTGTCTTTTTTTCCTAAACAAAGAAAAAAAAAAAAAGAAAGAAGAAACAAATTTTGCTTTTACTGGGACAGAACTGACTGTGAGTCCCAGTTTTACCTGTTATGAGCCTTGTGACTTTGGGACCATTACTTATTTTCTCTGATCCGTTTCCTCCTTGAAGAATGGGAATAATAATACCCCTCTGGGTTACATGGGAAAAAGTCCAGGCTCTTCTGTTTCCGGCCAGAGCAGCTGCTTGATCATGTGTCAGATGGTCTGACCATGCCTCCCTCACCCATTTGCCCTGAGGGCCAAGTGAAATGATGGGTGTGCTAACTGACTGTGAGTTCCTTTTTTTTTTTTTTTTTTTTTAGTTCTGGGGTTCAAACTCATAACCTTGCACCTTCCAGGCTGGCACTCACACCACTGAGCAAAATCCCAGCCCTGTTTTTGAAACAGGGTCTCACTATGCAGTTCAGACTGGCCGTGAACTTACTTTGTATCCCAGGTTGGTCTCAAACTCACAATGATCCTCCTGCCTCAGTCTCCAGACTGCTGGGATTACAGGGCTGTGCCACCATGCCCGGCTTGACTGTGAGTTCTAAAGAGCTGTGTAGAGGATCAAATGTCGGTTCCTCAATTATCTTTGTGGTGTGATCTGTGCTGAGGTGGGAAATGGGTAAGCATGTCTCCTTGGGGAGGGCTGTTGGAGATCTCTGGTGATTGTTGCAGATCTGTTCCAGAAGGACAGCTGAGATGAATCTCTGCTACATGGCTGGTGCTCTGCCAGGAGCTTCACACATGAGATCTCATTTAAATCTCCCAGCAACCCTACAGGTACTCCGGTAACCACAGAGGAGAAGCAATGCAATCCTCCAGCGTCTACACAACTCACCAGACTTCCTGCAACAAGTTAGAAGCAACCCTAGGACCTGCACCCTGTCCATCTGATGGAGAGGCCCAGGCTCTGGACATCCCACTCTGCAGATTATGAGACAGCAACAGAAAATACATACTTATGTTTCCTAGAAATGGAGCAAAACCTAAGATTTTCACTTGGGTGTATTCCAGTGTGCTGGCATGTAAATTTGTCTAACTTCCAGCCAGTTCATGAAAACCTGAATGCCCATTATGTCCAGGCATGATTGATAGTGGCTTGGGACTCTTCATATGGCCCGATATTGTTTCTGACAAATGATATGGGCCTTTATTACACCCCAAAGACTTCCCAACCTTGTCTAACAAACCTAGAGAATTGAGAGAGACAGGTGAGTGGCTTTCTGTAAGTCTCCTTGATTCTGTTTTGAAAATATCCCTTCAGTTGCTATCTCTCCTTGGAGACCCGTATGACTTTTGTGATACTGTAGGTAGAATTCACCATCTCTGACCTGTGAGCTACACAGCCTCCTTCCCTGCTCTCTGGTGCCCATTCATTGTTTACATAGCAGCCAGGGGAGTCTCTCTGCAAGACAGATCCTTCTTAATCCCTTCCATGGCTCCAGACTCCCTGGTTGGGCCGGCATACAAGCATGCCAGGTCCCAGGACCCCCACAATTCCTTCTAGTCTCTTCTCTCCTAGCCCTGGGAATGAGCTGTGCCCAGAGCTGCCTTCTCCAATGTGCTACTCCCTGTTACCTCAGACTTTTGTCCCTTCAGACATGCTGACTCCTCTGCTCTAGGCCCTCCTCTTACATTGAGCTGGTGCTGCCTCCTCCTTCAGACTCCCACTGAGCACAATTCCTCCAGAAAGCCTTCCCTGACTTCCTTCTCATCCTCAGAATGGGTTAGGTGCCCTCCTTGGGGTTTTGACAGTACCCTGTGTTCTCCTCCATTCTGTCATGCTGGCTGACGGACATATATATATATATATATTAAAGATAGCAAAATCCAACAAAACAAAACAGAACAATGCATATCAAAACAAAGCAGCAAAATTGGTACAGAACTTCAAAGCAGGATACTAGGAAAGCAACAATAGCTACCATAGTATATCTTATCTTCACAATAGTTGTCCATTCCATCAGGTATAGCCAAATCAAACCAAAAACAAATCAGAATAAAACCAATCAAAACAGAATATTGAATAAAACAAAACAATTAATCAGAACAAAGCAAAACAGTGAGAACAATATTGGATTTCAAAGACAAGATAGAAGGAAATCCCCCAAATTTGCTATATTGCATACAGTCATCCTCCCAAGAGATGCTCAGACCGCTGGCCCCAGGCCTGCAAAATCAATACAATACAAGCATTTAGTTGCTTTATGTACCTTAGTTGCTATCAACTCAGCCTGTCCTCTGAACCAGCGGGTTGCTTATTGGGGAAGGGGGTTGATTCTCCGGCTGTGTGCCACTAGACTCATGGGAGGTTCTGACTTTTCCCTTCCTGGAACCTGCATGGCTTGTGCAGCTTACCAGAAAGGCTGGCTAGTTGGCTTCTTGTAGGGGCCTCCCAGTCCCAGAATGGCCGATTCTCAGAAGGTTCCGACTTTTCTCCTAGTTGACCTACTTCTGTGTGAACTTCACATCTCAGCTGGTGCCTCTAAATTAGGGTTGAGTCAGAGGAAGGGAGTCTTTTCACGGTACAAGGAATGGCATATTTGTGTGACCACCTGGTGGACACCTGTCTCTCCACACTGGACTGTAAACTGTCCACTTTCTCACTTTCCCTCATGGATCAGGTGCCCCCGGAAGCTGCCTAGAGACAGTGACTTTCCAGCAGTGTTTTAGGAATCACATAGGAGTGAAGTTGGAAAAAGAAGTTGGACTTTCACGCAGTTATGGCAGAGGCCAAAGGTCATATGTGGGGCGCTCTGGAGCTGGGCTTTTCAACAATATCCTCGCTCCATACTGAGATGAGGAGCCAAATCTTTCCCTCACTGGATTTGGGATACCTTGGGGAGAAGACACAACCTTGGGCAAGGTATCTCTTTACTTTAGGGCAATTCTCAGAGAAAGAATTTCCAGAGTGGAGAGTTGCCAGCCACTAATACCCCCAGTTGCTGAGTAGGTGTATGACTCAGTCTTGTAAGAGTGACCACAGCATTCATTATCTTGCCATAGTCCTGAAACTTAGCAGGTAACTAACAAGTATTGGATGAGCAAATATATTCATTTACCCATCTCTCTTTGCTCCATGCTCAAACTGTGGGACTATGTCTTATTTATTAATCCAAACACTCGACATACAACTCACTCAGCATAAACACTCGATAGAAATTTGTCCAATGAATGATTAAATTGGAAAAGCATGAGTGAATAGATAATGATGAAATTTGTTTTATAAAGGAAGATAAATTTGTGCAGAGCTCAGCTGTTTAAAGGCAGCAAAAGCAAATACACCTGTACATCCCTCCCCCTTTGTAGCAACTTTGTTAAATGAGCAGCACCGCTCTTAGCAGACCTCTTTCTATCTTCATGGCTCTAGGTTGGAATGCTGGGAGAAATTTAGGAGGGAGGAAAGCAGCCCTCCTTTGACAAGGGTCAACTGTCAATGCCTTACCCTCCAAAAACAAAGAAGTGGCTGGAAGGACTGAGAGTATTTTAGAACAGAAAAGAGCAGATTTAAAGAGAAGCATGATGGCTATTTGCAAATATTTGAAGGGGTATCCTTTGGGAGAGAGAACAGACTTATTCTGTACTACCATAGAGAATAGTTCCAGAATTTGGATTAGACATAGGCAAAGAACTTACAAAATTAAAATGACTAATGCTCTTTTAGGGAGATGGACATTTTATATCACAATAGTGCATTTGTTACATGAGTGTGCACATTTGTCAAAACTCAGGTAAGGTTTATGCATTTCAATGTGAATTAATTTTTCAATAAAAAATGTTAAATCCTCCTTCTCTTCTTTCTCCTCCTTTTCTTCAGGTAAGGGATGGGAGTGGGCAGAGGTACAGAAGAAACAAGAATGACCAAATGTTAACATCATGGGACCTAGGTGATAGGTAACGTGGGGTTCAGCATACTATTGTTTCCTTTGTATACGTTTGAAGAATTTTCATAATAAAATAGATATGTGTTACTAGACATAGATGAAGCAATCAGTTATTTTTATTGTCCACCAATAGAATGGGCTGCACTGGGAAAACTATGTTCCCTGTCACTATGAGTATTTATGTAAATGCTGCGTGCATCCTCTCAGTCCTCCCCAGGATTCTGGGCTATTGAAGGATAAGGCCAAGAGCAGGAGATTGAATGGAAGGCCTTGGTCAGTTCCTTGGCCTTTTCCCCTAGAAGAGGGGCTTGGAAGGACTGTCAGACACTGGCTGAAGGGCCAGGAGAGAGGGAGAGAGAGCTGGATTTTCCAGAGACATGAGCTTTGGCCAGCAAGACACTGGAAAGTGCTGGAGGTGGAGGAGGGAGATACCCAAGACCCTGAACCTTGAGAGAGGCGCAGAGTAAAATGAGGACCCAAGACAGGAGGAGGAACCACAAGTTTGGAGAGCAGCCTGAGTCCATGAGAGCAGCCACTGTGTACCCGGTGGGTGGACTTGAACAAGGGCCTCAATCTTTCAGAGTTTTCTCATCTGTGAAATAGGAGAGAGACTACTTCAGAGTGCTGTGAGGACTAAGTAAGTTTGGGCAACTGACACATAGCCAGCCATGCATTTTTCAGTAATTATTATTTATAAACCCAAGCAGAGACAGGGTCCAGTGGGGCAGAATGATGGAATTTGAAGGTCGGTTTAAACACCAGCTGCCACAGGGACTCATGGGGCTGGGATAGCTGATGTGAGGCTAAGGTGATTGCCTCTATTGCTCAGCCAGGATTTAATGGCAAAGGAAAAATCTGCAAGGAAGCTCTCATAGATGCAATGCTAGGATTCTGAAAGGATCTTTTCAGGAGTAATTGCTGGGGCTCTCCAAGTCCTGGGTTGTTCCCACCTCTGGTGAAGATGCATGGTGCCGGAGAGCTGTTGGTGCACATGGCTAGGACACAGTCTTCCACTGCCCTTACTCCCTCCTAAGGCCCCCAGCCCCATTGAGCTGCAGCCTATCAGACCTTCATCCTAGACCCTGAGCCAGTCCTGATGAGGTCTATCCTCACTCACAGTGAATCGCACAAGCCACAAAAGGCACTGCTCTCATCTCTATTTCCAGGTCCTGGCACTCTTTGGGTGTCTAATTAATGTGCGCTGGGTAAACAAACAGATGGACAAGCAAATGCATGGGGACAGACTCCTGTGTCTCTGGGGTCGCTGTGGGGACAGGAGGAGACTGTTTTGTTTGCAACAGCCAACCCTTGCTCAGCTGGGCCTACAGAGGTCCAAGGTAGCCCATAGGAAGTCACCGCAGGCCGGTGGTGCTTTGGCAGACAGTGATCTCCTCTTCATCTCCCCACAGGCTCACAGAGTGCCAGTGTGGCCGCCACGCTGAAAACACCATACATCAGACGCCTAATGGTGCGTTTGAGAACATAAGTGGCAACCACCAAATGGGGCTCGAGAAGGGAATTAGAGCCAGATGCACAGCGGGGAGGAAAAAAATTAAGAGAAGCCTCAGAGGAAGTGGGGCCAGATACAATCATCTTAAGAGAGGCGAAAACCATCACCTAAAGGTCAGAGAGCTCACGTACTGTAAAACCGGTGCCCTTTCTTGACAGCTGGGCTGTTCATGGGGATTCCTGGTCAGTGATGTTTCCTTTGGCCCTGAACACCCAGCCCGGACCACAGCATCTCAAAGTGACCTCCTCCTGGTCACCTAGGCAGGTACTTATTCACCAGATTACATTTTGGCCCACCTAGTGTGTGGCCCAAGGTTATGCACCACAATATTTACATTTCCCACAGTGTTTACAGCATCAACTTGCCAGGCTTCAGTGGTTTGTTCTACTTCTGCCCCCAAAGTTAGTTAACTTCCCTCTACCTTGGAATGTTTCCACCATGGAAGACTGAAAATGGGCTAAATGAGATAACACAAGTAAAGTACTGACAGCGGCAGTGAGTCCAGGTGTCTCTGTTCTCCTGGAACACTCATAGTACCATTTAAGTGGAGGGAGGGGACTGTGGGGCAGTGATTTCCAAATCCCCAGGTATAGCTCAAGGACTAAAGCTGGTAGGCATTCAGGAGTTTTAACTGAACCCAGCTCAGAGCACATACACACATGCACATACACACATACACACATGTGTACATGCGTGCATCACTTGGAGCCTGTGGTAGAGACCCATTTCCTTGGTAGGTAGGTCGCATTTTCCAGACCATGATAGCAGAGAGGGAGTGATTCCAAGGGCTGGGCTTTATGGAGTCCTCTTAGTCCCATGGCTTTCTCAATTCTGGCCCCTGGAGTTTCCCTTTCTTTGGAGCTTGGCTCTGCATTCCAATGCTTTTAAATCGTACTTTGACCCACACTTCGTTGTGCATGTAACGGGAGACAGGTTTGTATTGGCTCAGTCCTTCATGTAAGCGAGATGAGAAATCATGACCTGAATTTAAATTTTATTTGCTAATGCCCTAGCTTGTTACTCAGAAATTAAAAGTCACTTATAGCATAGAGATGACCAAGAAATGGTTCCTGATCTCAGGGACTGTATAGCTTCTTTGGAGGACAAATGTGTGAGCAAATAATTGCAATGAACAGAAGCAGAAAAGAGGACTCAGGGACCTATATGCAGGGGGACCCAAGTTGGGTTGGTGACCTGACCAATCAGAAAAGTGTCCACAAGGGAGCTGAGAATTTCCGTGTAGCTGGATGGAGTGGGGGATTTCAGGGCACCACAAATCAGGAGGCATAGGGGGTGCAGCATGACCAGAAGCCCAGGAGTGTGAAGGAATGCATGTGGTACTGGGAGTGGTGAGCACCTGTTGGGCCTGGAGAGAGGCTGTGGAGGGAGGAAGTGCGGGAGACAGGTTGGAGAAGTTGGGCTGGGCTATGCTGTGAAGACCCAGAGACTGGATTAAACCTAAGTGCTGTGTGACACAGCTACATAGCTATGTATCACATCTGCACAGTGTTCTTATGTGTTATTATGCCTATGTTAGGGATGGAAAACTTAGACTCTGAGAAGTCAGATGGCGTTCTACCACAAGCAAATTAATATCCCAGACTCAGTCCTTTCAGCGCGTAAGTAGGGTTAGGATTTGAAAGTAGATGTGTGAACCCTTATTCCGTGTGACCCAATGCAAAGGATGTGGCTGTCATGAGGCAGTCTAGGACACAGCGAGGGACAATAGGAAATACAAAGGCAAGGTGAGGGACATTGATCTTCTAGGTGAAGCACTGGAGTGAAGATGAAGACCTATCCTCCACCTCCATCACTACCTTCAAAAAGAAAGAAAGGGGAGCAAAGAAGCTGAATGGGGGTTAACAGTAGAGGAACAGAAGAGCAGGGAAATATGGATACAAGGACCATGAAAGCGGTTGGCTAAGGTAGGGTGTGCTGGGTTAAGAGGAGATGTAGGAAAAGGGACAAATCCTGCATTCACAATGGACCCTCAGCACATTCAGAATTGTGTCAGGTCGTTTGGCACACCAGGGAAATGGGGTACAGAAAGGAGCCCCAGCTTATGCTCATGTGCTTGACTGACTGAAGGACTCACTCATTCATCCCCCAAGCCCATCACCAGGTGTCACAGGGTTGGCAAAGACATAGAAGGTGAAGGACCATATATGGAGCTTGTCAAGTATTAGACTTCAGCATGAAATATCTTCTTTATTTCTCTAAGTGACTCAGGGTGGAAGGTGTTACAATCCTCATTTTCCAAGAAAGCCATGCATGGAAAGTTTAAATCAACTGTCCGAGGTAGAGCTGGTGTCAATACCCAGGTCAGGACTTCCTTGCTGTAACACCTGCCCTCAAGAAGCTTCATGAGCAGGGAGATGATAACATTGATGACTCCAGGGAGCATATAGAGAGCAGGGCTATGCTTGGTGATTGTGCCAGGAAGCAGGTGTAACCTAGCATCGTCCTGGGCACACTGAGATGTATCGTTTGCCCTACAGTAATGTCAAACTATTTATTTTTCACGGAGCTTTAAAGTTCTTCAAAGCAGATTCCCACTTTCAGTCATGCCTCGTTCATATGGAAAAATGAGAAAGTTTCCCAGATCACTGAAGCTCATCCTTTTAAATGCTAGCTTTCAGAACTTGGAGGTACTTAAACTTTGAAAGGAAACAGACCTGCCTTGCCTGAGTAAAAAGCACTCAGCTCGAGCCGTTCTGAGTTGCCCCTTCTTCCTCACTGGGCTTGGTGGGAAGGACTCCCCTGGCCTGAAAGTCTCAGAGTAGAGCTCTGGGAAATTGCACCCCTTGCCCCCAGAAGCTAATGGTTACTCTGCAACACTTGGGTCCCCAGACTTTCAGAGATTCTGAACTAGGCTTTCTCTGCAGCTGGCTTCTTTCCTAGAAACTAAAATCAGCATTGACTAAGGAAGATGCTTCAGATAGCAAAGAAACAATGCCAGAAAGACAAGGAGGTCCTGAGGGTGACAGAAAGGGGAAACTTTGAACTCAATGACTTTCAACTCCTTGAGTTACAGATGAAGACACTGTGGCTCAGAGGAAAAAACTGACTTGCCCAGAGTGATGTGCTAATTAGTGATCCAGATGGGACCGAAAAGCAAGGTTTCTGATTTCCAGACTCAAGTTCATTGTGCTTCTACCTTCTGTCTTTATGACCGTCCTCTTCTTACTTCCTCCACTCCAGTCATGGAACATTCTTATACTCATCCTTCTGTGGTTTGCCCATGCTGTTCCATCCTCCTGGAAAGCCCTCCTCAGGAACACCAGATGTGGAAGATTCTTTCCTCTTCAAGAGGCAGCACAGGTATCCCCTCGGAGCAGCTGGGCCGGGGTCACTGTGCTTTGCTGTGTCTCTCTGGGCCTTGTGCCCTGGTTAATTTTTGGCATCTATTATACTGAGAAATTTATGTGTCTGTCTCTCCATTTGATTCCAGACTCCCAGAAAGCAAAGATTCATTCTTGTTCATCTCTGTATCCCAGCACCCTGCACCAGCACACTGTGAGCTTTCAATCAATGTTACTGCTGTGTTGGATTGAAATGTCCTTGCTGGGAGGGGAGTTATGACAAGAGAGGCTGACTGGGAAGGGCAAAAGACAGAGGCCAGGCAGAGGAAGTCATGGCTGTCTTCCTCACATCTCATGCAAGAGTGTGGTTCTGAACAGAGAAGGGGTGTATGACAGGCTCGAGGGTACAGGGAGAGTCAAGGGGGCGGGCAGCCCTGGAGACTGCTCAACCCTGCGTCTGCCTATTGAAGTCAGTCTCTGGAAAAGTACCAGTGAATTAAAGCCCAATAAAAAAGTCAATTAAGCCCAAACTCGTTTATGCTTTAAGCTTCCCCAAGCCAGTGAGCCAGAATGCAAGCTGGGCTGATATTTCTCCATTTCCCTCCACGTCTACATTGGTCTCCAGTGAAGCAGGCGTGACACATTTTATTTCAACTATAAATGGGGCAGATAGACTGATAGCAAAGTAATGGCTGCTAGAGGGTTCTCTGGATCCCATCCAACAGATTCAAGTAGGTGGGTGTGATGTTCGTGTTCTGACCTTGGGTTCTCATGTGGCATGGAGGATCAGTGTGAGTGTGTTGCCATGTGTACGCATGCTTGCATACATGTACTGGGTGTGTGCACACATGTGTCCACACATGTGGAGATTTGAGTGTTGAACCATTTATTTATTTCATACATATTTCTTGAGCACTTACTATGTGCTGGGCATTCATTTGCCTCTGGGGTTCTTGAGTGAAAAAGTTAATTTCAGTCCCTACCTTTGTGGGCTACACAGACTAGAAGTCTAGAAGAATAGATAGACAGACAAGAAAACAAGTAATAAAAGGAAAGAAAATTAAATGTTGTATGAATGCAGTTATGCACACGAATGCCTGGACACTGGAATACATGCATACCTGGACGTCTATGTACACATGGACACGAAGCAAGATGTGTTGTTGTTGTCTCTGGCTGACCCAGGTTTTGGAAAACTTCCTCTGAAAACAACTGCAGACCGGTGATAACTAATGTGATTTGTTTTATGTGTGTGAGTGGGGAAAAGATGAGGAGAAAGAATTAAAGTTGTCAGGGGCACTAGAATTGGAGTGAAGGACAAAATACTTGAAGAATGTGCACCACTACTGGCTACTCCACTTTCTTTTCACTTCCCCTTGTGCTCAAGTGACTACTCTTACCCTTAGGAGGTTGAAGCTAGCCCTCTTTGCTGGTTGGATGGAGAAACTCTAGTCTGGAATGATGGAGACAGATTCTATTCCTAGTCCTGCAGATGTGAGGTGAGGAGTCCTGAGTTGGTCACTTACTAGGTGTCCAGCCTTAGGCATGGTTCCCAGTCTCTGAGCAAGCTTCACTTTCCTCATTTGTAAAGCAACAGTAATAATACTGTTTTTGGATGCCAGCATAGGATTACTGTGACAATTGATGAACCCTAAAGTACCTAGGAAAAGTGAGATGTAGCTGATATTGATGTCATGGTTCCTATTATAGACAAACCACTTCTCACTGGGTCCTTCTGAAGCAAGCAATGACTACACATAAGTCTGCTTTTGTGCACAGCTTTTTTCCCCCAAGTATTTTCCAGAAAACACAAAAACAGTGAGATGAAACACACAGAAATAGGTGATGCTTAAGGGAAAAATAATTATGAGTCAAATCAGTTAGGAGATGCCGAGCTAAGCAGATTTTTAAAAAGTTTTTATTTCTTGCAGGACTTCTCAGAACTTTGCGCATTGTGACTCTCAAAGAAGGGGGAAGACTAAGCACCACTTCTGTCTCAGACTGGATCTTTCCAAATGCTATGACTTAAGGGCAGTGGCACATTTGGGAGGAGACTTCATAAGACCCCAGAAAAGGAGAGCTGAAATGGGCAGGTAAAGAAAGATGACCAACAAAAAGGACATTCTGAGTTAGGTCCTGCTATGGATGAATACAACTGAGTCCTGCAAGAAACTTGAGAAGTGGTGAAAACACACCACAGAAGTGGGGAGGAAGCTGGGCATTCATCTGTTTGCCCCTGCTTATCACAGGTGGAGGGCTGCTCCTTGAGGGTCGATGCTCCAGAACGTCTAGCCTGCTCAACATCTGAGCCTGGAATGTCCCTGTGGTCAGAAGATGCACATAGTCAGGAAGCCATAGATGTTTTTAGGGAATGCCTGACTGCAGAAAAAGAGCATGTGGAGATGACACAGAGCACTGACAGTGTCTGCCACTGCTCCTGACCTGGCCTCTCAATCCATATTTCATAGGCCACCCTTAAGAGTGCCATAGACCTCTCTATGGGTACCAGTGGCTGAGATAATACAGGGCAAACTCCTTGCAGAGATTAGCCTCAGTCTATTTGTTTGATTTTATCCTTTTCTAACTCCTTTTGGCTTACATGACAGGCTGTCCGGGAGGGGAGTGGGGCTAGGTCAACACAAAACATCTCTCCCAACCATTTTCCTGAGACACAAATACGTGCTTGATACACCTTATAAAATAGGACCTGTTGGGCAGTGACCTTGAGCAAGGTAGGGAGCAGAGTGTCCTAGGAAGGCATTTTTTTTTTTTGTTTGCAGCACTGGGGATCAAACTCACAACCTTGTGCCTGCCAGACAAGTGCTTAAGCCACTAAGCCAAACTCCCAGCCCTAGTCTTCTGAGGCAGGGTCGCACTATGCAGCTGCTGGGATTTAAGGCATGTGCCACCATGCCCAGCTCCTAGAAGGCATCTTGTAGGGTGTCTGGCACCAGAGAAGCAACAATTGCGGTAGATAGAAATGATAGGCCCAGTCGGGAATGGTGGCGCATACCTTTAATCCCAACACTAAGGAGGCTGAGGTAGGAGGAGCGTTGTGAGTTCAAGGCTGGCTTGGGCTACAACGTGAGCACAAGGCCGGTCTGAGCTACATAGTGCAACCCTGTCTCAAAAACCTAGGGCTAGGAGTTTGGCTCAGTGGCTTAAGCACCTGTCTGGCAGGCACGAGGTTGTGAGTTCGATCCCTGGTGCCACCAAAAAAAAAAAAAAAAAAAAAAAAAGATAGGCCCAAGCCAAGCTTTAGGCACAGTGTACCAGTGAGAAACAAGGCCTGGGCTGGGTCAAGCTGGGCAAATCTGCGGCAGAAATGATGCATACTCTGCCCTGGTCTTGCAGATTCAGAATGTACATTGCTATATTAAGGAGCAGATTGCATGCTTGAGTATGTGCAGAACTTGGAGGCAGGAAGACTAAAGTGTGAGCCCTGGTCTTCCCACTACCTGCTGTGTCCTATACTGGTCCTTTATACTGGTCCTGTTGCCTCTGTGGCTGCCCTGGTGTCTCTAGGAAGCCTTGTTGGGTTGCACAAAGATAACAGCTCCAAAGGTCAGGATCCTTGGGTATCACCTATCCCCAAGCATTGATTTTAAATATAAGAAAACCTGAGGGCTAGAAAACTGAAGGGATTTCACAATGGAGTTCAGCGGATTAAGAGCAGAGCCCAACTCAGAAAGCACGTTCCATGCCTGCTGGGGAGCGCTTCACTTTGGATTTCTCTGAGAGATTTCCTTCCTACCAAGATTTGGGCTGTTGGCATGATGAGCAAAGGGCCATGCCACCTCCCTGGTGCTGTAGCTCCCTCCCATCACCTTTTGTCTCACCTCCTTGTATTCCTGGGATGTCTCCCTGACGTGTCAGGTAGTAATAACATTTTCGATTTTTAGACATGTCAGCAAGTTTTGCCAGGCAATGTGAGGGAGCACGAATACTAATGCTTCCATCTGGGGATTATGTTAATACACTATCCTGAACTGACATTTTAAGAATTGCATATTTTAATTGGCTGCCTCTTCTGACTCCAAACCCAAGATCAGAGAGTATTTAGTTAAGGGGGTGGGGTTGTTGCAGAGAGGCTGGGTTGGAAAGAGTATTGGCCTGGAATCAGAAGTCTTGGGATTCAGTCCTCAGGTAGGTGTGTGGCCTTGGGTAGGTTGCTGCTTGTATGGGCCTCAGTTTCCTTGTCTGTACAGTGAGAGGGTAAGGAACTTGACATTTGCGAAGCTTCCTTTCTCTAAGAGCCTATGACTTTTGAATGCAAGGACTATTCATGATTTTTTCCTCCTTCCTATCTTCTTGTCTTAGATTCTGGGCCTGCCAGCAATATCATCTCTCCCTGACTTTGGGATTATTCATATGCTGGTGACACACTTTTCCCTGCTTACCTGTTCATTTCTTTGAGCTTGCCTTTCATATTTCTCTACCTAAGTCCAACCCCTCTCTCCACTGGAGAAAGGATGCAACTGCTCAAGTTCCATCCTTTCCTTTATGTACAAATTACAGTTTCTTGGGAAAATCGTTGTTTGGTCTACTCTTGATCCTGGTCAGTAGGTAGATAAACAGGATACTCTTTTTGCTCATCCAGACTGGTGGTGCTTTTCCCATTAGACTAGGACTCCTATTATGGCAGTCTCTCCACCCAACTCCAGGACTTTTTTTAGTACATCAGGGGGACACTGTGGTATAGCAGAGAATTGTACCTGTATTTGAATCCCTGCTCTGCTGTTGATTATCTTCTGTGTGGCTTGGAACAAACTGCATAACTTCCTACATCTTCACTGTTCTCTTTTCTAAAATGGGAATTACAGTAATTATCTGAGGGCAGAGGTTAGGATTATAGGAAATAAGTTAATATATGTAAAGTGGCTGCCACATTGTGCAGGCTTATGAGAAAGAAGCTACTTTGCTCCACTCAAGTAGCCAGAAACCTACAACCACTATGGTTTACTTAAGGTAGGTGTCATTTCACCTACCTTAACATACACCTGGTATATTTGGATTGAAACCCACTGGGCACCTGATTTGGAAGCCTCACCATAGGTGTAAGACTTCTGAGTTCCCCAGAGCTGAAGCCCTGCCCTGAGTGAAACTCACTGCTTCCTGTGCTGAGCTGGTAAGGTTTAATTACCTTCTCTGTGAGGCATGTATTATTAAATCCATACTGGGTTGGCTGTTCAATACAGTCAGGGCTACTAAGAGTGAATGGGATTCCCCTGGGGTATTTGACAGACCAAAGGTCAGAGTTAGGAGACATCATAGCAGGATAGAGATACCCTTTTCCCTGAATGGGGGCTTCAAAATTTCAGCAGAATAATCTATGGCCTTCTGCAGAATTCCATGGTAGCAGGCCTTTGTGGGATGTTTGGTGACAGGTGAGCTGCAGCTTTTCATCTGCAAATAAAGAGAGCTATGTGGCTCCCTCACTAAAAATGGTCTCTCTTAGCCGGGCGTGGTGGCGCACGCCTTTAATCCCAGCACTCGGGAGGCTGAGGTAGGCGGAGCGTTGTGAGTTCGAGGCCGGCTTGGGCTACAACGCGAGCGTAAGGCCGGCCTGAGCTACATAGTGCGACCCTGCCTCAAAAAACCAGGGCTGGGAGTTTGGCTCAGTGCCTTAAGCGCCTGCCCTGGCAAGCGCGAGGATGTGAGTTCAATCCCCGGTGCCGCAAAAAAAAAAAAAAAAAAAAAAAAAAAGGTCTCTCTTTAGATTAGGATTCCCCTTATGGCAAGGCTGTTCCTCTACCATCAGATTGAGACTCTCTGGGGCAGAGTGATGGTGTCTCTCCCATTAGAATGAGATTCCATTTAGGGCAGAATTGTGGTTTCCTCACCAAATTAGGTTTCCTGGGCAAGACTAGATCTCCAACATCAGACTTAGGGACCCTTACCTAAAATTGATGACCGCGATGGTCTTTTTTTCAGAGTCCATTTAGAAAGTCCCTTTTTCCTACGCATGAGGCTCCTATTGTCCTAGGGGCTCTGCCCTTTGCTTTGTAAGCAATAAGAAAAACAGAAGGCAACCAGCTTTCTTTCACAGGCTGTTGGCTTTTAAGTAAAGATAGTTAAAATAATTTATATCCTGCTCAGGGGGAAAACTGGAGAGAGGAAGGAGGGGTAGGTTTTCCTGGCAAGGAAAAGCAGCATAAAATGTCCTGTTAAATGCTCACTCAGCGGCCTCCATTCCTTCAAGCACAGAGCAAACACTTGTGATTTAAGCCATGCTCCAGGGACAGGTTAGTACCAGAGCTGTGACTGCAGATTTGACCCAGATACTTTGGGGTTGGAGTTGTGGCCTCCTACAACACAAAGGACAGAGAGGGATCTGGGTCCCAGGCCAGCAGAATGGGTTTTGGAGAGATGGTGGTAGCTCTCAGCTGATAGAATTCTTACCGACTTCAAATCTTGTTCATTAATTTATATTCTGAGCTCGAGGGCAAGAGCTGGAGTAGGAGGTAAGGACCTGGGTTTCTTGTAGCTCTGCCATTAACCAACCATGTTTCTGTGGATAAATCCCTCACCCTCACTAAAATTCAATCTTTCATGACTTGTGCTTTTTCTTAACACAATCTGTAAACATGCAGGATGCCCATGAAATCTAGAAACTTAGATGATTATATATAATATCAGTGAAGACATCTTTGATTTAATACAAAATAAAATAGTGCTTATGTTTGTAAATTTCATGGCATATACCTTGTGTGAATGACTATTTAACAAGTATCTCTCTCTTCTGTTGGGCTGTGAAATCCAGAAGGACAAAGGTCAGAAGTTTGTTCTTTGTGGCCCCTTTATCACTCTGCACAGATCTTGGCACATTCTGGGAGCTCAATACATTTTAGTCAAATAAATTAGTGATGAGGTGAATGATAAAGCTTATCTTGGGGATGGAAGGGTAATGAAATACAGGGTGGACTCCAAAAGCGGGTTTTGAGAGAACGTTCTCAGATGTCTGGGACACCCAGCTCATTTGCTGGGCTTTTCATGGCACCTAGGGGTAAAATTTTCACTCACAGGATTCTGTTGTCATAAAAGAGACACAGATAGAGAGTTAAGAGCAGGCATGCTGAGATGAATCCAGTCTTATCAGTCGGCTTCTTCTGAACATTTATAGATCCATTCTGTCTTCAAAGAGTAGCTGTATTCTTTCATATAAGATTAGACTCCTGCCCTGAGAATTTGGAATCATGGATTGGCCAATGCATGTCCAGCCAGAAGTCCTTAGAGCTGCAGAGCAAACTGTCTCTCCAGAGAGAATAGTAACAATGGAGTGCAACAGAGGCTGGCACTGGATCTCTGTGCTTCATTTGCCTGGAATACTCAGCCCCTCTTAGTTCAGAGAGCCCCATCTTTCAAGACTCAGTTTAATGACTACATCCTCTAAGCAGGTAGAACTAATTCTTTCCTTCTGTGGGCCTCACTGGAAAAAACAGATATTTTAATGTATTTGTAGTCTTAATGTATTAGCATTAATGTATTATAAAGCACTCACATCTTAATGTATTAGCAATAACCATTTATTATGTGCTTCTGGATTTAGTGATCACCCTGTATGTGAATCTTGTTGATAGTATACTCCTTGAGTGGTTGTTGCAGTCAGATCAAAGCGTCTGGCTCTTCTCACGCTGGGCATACACATTACTGTCCACGGTTCTGAAGGCAACGGTTCAATGCCGTTCTCAACCCCGGAGCATGCATGCTTCTTCATTCTCTCCCACGTACGAACTGAAAAGCTCATCAACGGCCTGGTAATAGACTGAGAGAACAATGCTTGGAGTCCAGGGAGACCCAGCGAAGGAAGGGATTAGTTCCATTTGTTTCATGTGCTGCCAAAGCATGCCAGCTTGCTACCTGGTGGTAGTCTGTAATTAAGATAGCAACATAGGGAGGTTGCTTAAAATTTTGAGCATTTTGTAGTTCCTGCATGCTGGGAAACCAGGTGAAATGTAGTTATCTGGAAATTTAGATACCTCAGGTGGAGCACATTTAGTGATAGCTATCAGCTGGACTTGGGTGTGCCAAGCTTTTTGCATTCTGTAGGCTAGAAATTGTCTATTTAGAATGGTATTAATGTCATGATGAAAAGTAGTTGTTTCACTCTTCTACTACATCTATAATATAATTTTAAAAGTGCAATTTATTGAACACCTATTGCATGCCAAGAATTATGAGAGTTGCTTTTGCTTTTTATACATTATCTCTAACCCTCTAAATAACCTAGTTAGGGAAATTCTGATTATTTCCATTTGGGGAAAGATAGAGAATAGTCAGAATGATTAGACAACTGACCTAAGGTAACAAATTCAGTTAAGTTATCTCCAGACTACTGGGCTCTGTAGACTTTTATTAGTATACACTACTCAATCTTTTACAATTTACTTAGGAACACCGAAAATGGTTTCCATAGCAACAATAGTGAAACAAATATTAGTATCTGGATATTACAACTTTTGAAAAAATCCTTTAAACTCTAAGATAGTACTCTACATCTAGGAATGTGTATTCACAGAAATAATGTTAACTATGAGGAAGATTTTTGCATGATGAAATGTCCAATAATAGGCAAAACATTATCATATTTAAATAGCAGCAACAAGCAATGTCCAACATGAGGGAATGACTGATTGCAGTGTTGTGCCATTATTCAGTGAAACATACATGACTGGTTGTAACATGATCTCACTAAGGGCCCAGCTCCTCTTTCCCCAGGAACTGCTCCCATATTCTGGAATCTGACTAGCCTTCACTGAAACCAACTCTCCTGGTACAGGGTGTAGACCTACTCCCCTGGAACAGGCAATTCTTTACTGAATTTTTGAGGCATGAATGTGGAAAGAGCTAATTTCCTTTTCATGAGGATGGAATGTACCACATAGCATCAGGTGAAAAATTTGAGGGACGTTTTACAGTTAAATTACAAAAGATGTGATGGGAAGAGTTGGGGGTTTAGAACAGTAAAAGCAAAATTAGAGTCCTGCCTGAATTCCCTCTGACACTCCATCTTGGTTCCAACTCTTTGTTAGCTCAACTGCGCTTGAATTCTGAAAGATACCAGAGCATTCTTCCCATGAACTCCTTCTTTTGCCCAAGAGAGCTAGAACTGGCTTTATGCTGTGTGCAAGCAACAAAGTCCTAATTTAAACAGCAGGGGTTTAATAATCTGTGTTATTAGGAAGGAATTGTGAGGCTACATCAATGAATGATTCATAGTTCCAAGGTGGCAAATCTATAGGCAAAAAAGAAACCATGTGAGGAAGGATGAGGTACGACTGCAAGAGGAGGTGTGCAGTGACCCCAGAGCTCATAGAGCCTGGGGAGCTTGGCCACTCACTATCATGGGCATCAATGTAGGAAACACTTCAGCTTTGGGGCACACACCTAGGGTCCTACCTTCCCAGAAAATAGACCCTCCTGGAGACACTATGAAAGAGGCAGAAGAGTATAGGATTAATCTGATCTGAGGCGGTGCTTCTTCATTAGCCTGCAAGCACCCTGATAACCGGGGCCATCTGTTGTTCAGCTCTATATTCCCAGAGCCACTACAGGAACTAGAAGATTAAAGATGCCAGATGAGCGCTGGTTCACTCACTGTAGCTTCTGAATTCCTTGAGCTGTTGATGTGGCCGGATTAAAGCATGAGGCTCTCACTCTGGGCACACTGTTGCTGTCCATGGTCCTGAACACTAGAACGTGGATGCTTCCTCATTCTTTTCCAAGTATAAGCCAAAAAGCTTAACAAGGCTTGGTGATGGGCTGAGAGAATGTCTGGAGTCCAGGGAGACCCAGAAAAGAAGGAATTAGCTCGACCCTAAGCAGATTTTCTTTCTTACACAATATATAGGGTTGGCACTTCGAAATCCTCTGTGTTTTCTCCTCTAATGTTGGGGCTAAGATTGTGCAAACTACATTGTCCAGGTGAAGACTGCCTGGTCTGGGTGATTTTTCAGGAGTTTGGAGATGGAACCACTTAAAGCTTTCGGCTAGGGTCTGCAACTTTCTGGCATAGGACGACATCGACAGCCCTCCTCACCAGCTTCTTTTGGCTCCTCTGCACCACACTTTGCATTTCATCTTCCCGGCTACACCTCAAGTTCTGGTGGCCTGAGCAACTGTCCTGCTGTGTGCACCACCTCTTTAGCACCTTCCAGGAAGCACCTCCTGATGAGATTCTGGTGACACCTTTTTCTCTTTCCTTTCCCAACCAGAGGGTGGCAACTACTAGTGTCTGGGCTAATTCACTACTACCCCATTTGTGCTCCTTCAGCTTTCTGACATATAGGTAACAAATTTCCCAAGTTCAATGGGCTCTGTTTCAGTTCCCTATTTCTGCATTCCTGCAATGTGTATAACTTCTTTGAATCTTAATTTCCTCATCTATAAAAATGGGGGATAATCCTCACCCATGAAGACGTTGGAAGAATTCAATGACATGAGAGTCAAGTGGCTGGCACAGAGTAGGTGCTAATAAATGCTGGCTGGCTGTGCCCCTAATCTCAATACTTAAACACAGAGGCTCCCTGGCTCAGGATAGTTCAACTTACAAGTCTTCCAACTTTAAAATGGTATGAAAGTGAGAGACAGTCAGAATCATACTTTTGGATTTTGGTCTTTCCTGGCTAATGACATGCAGTAAAATACTCTCTTTTTTATTTTAAAGAGAATAAAACAACAACAATAACAAAATAAAACAGAATAAAGTCAGTCAAACCAAAACAGTGAAAGCAATACAAGATTTCAAAACAGGATAATAGGAAATCAACAATGGCTAGCATAATGCCTTTTGTTATCTTCAAAATTGCTGCCCATACCATCAGACATAATAAAATCAAACAAAACAGAAATAGAATAAAACCAGTCAAAGCAGAACATTGAATAAAACAGAACAATAAAATGAAACAAAACAGAACAAAACAAAACAGTGAGAATGATACTGGATTTCAGAAACAAGACAGAAGGAAAGCCCCACACCTGCTATACTGCACATGGCCATCCTCTCAATAGATGCTCAGACCACTAGTCTCAGGCCCACAAAGTCAATCGACAAAACAAGCACTCAGTTGCTATCAACTCAGCCTGTCCTCTGAATCAGCCAGCTGCTCATGGAGATAGTATGTGTGGTGCTTCTGTTTCCCAGCGCATGCACCAGTTGGCCCACTGGAAGGGTGAACTGGCCTCTTGTTTCTTGTCCCAGGCCCAGAATGGCTTCTACCAGCTCATGGGAAGGGTAAATTGGCTTGTTCCTCCTCCCAGGGCCCACATGGCTTGCACCAGCTCATGGGAAGGTAAAATAGTCTCTTGTGGTGCTGGGCAGTAGCAGTAATGTAGCCTCAGCTCCCCATCAGCCACACAATTGGCGGGGGGGGGGATTGTCATAGTTTGCTGTTTTGTCTTTTTATTTGGATGGAGACATTCAATAAATTACATGAGATATCCAATACTTTATAAAATTGGCTTTGTGTGAGATGATTTTGCCCAACAGTAGGCTAATGTGACCTGAGCACATTTAAAGTAGGCTAAGCTAAACTCTGATGCTTGGTAGGTAAGCTGTATTAAATGATTTTTTGGACTTAAAATATTTTTATCCTGACAGTGGGTTTATAGAGTTATAATCTGATTGTAATACAAGCCTGTAGTCTACACACTCAGAGAGGAGGCTCTCTCTTCTTGATGATCTATTTAAGAAAGTGGTCCCCAGGAATTAGGGTCTGAGATTGAAGAAGCCTTGTCCAATGTAGCCCTGTGCCCACCTGCCACAGACAGCTTAGAGACAGAACTCTTAGAGACCTACAGACAGGCAGTGGTGAATGTGTTTACTATAAACAGTGCTCTTGAAGCCTCCCCTCTTCTCAGCAATCCCTGTGTTAGTCACTCAAACGAATCTAATTTAGTCTCAGAAAAATTCCTCAATGGCCCCAGGCAAGTTATTCATGACAGAGATGGGTGCAGGGAGCTCAACTTCCATTCTGTCTCCTTGGAGTCAGTGACAAATCCTGGGACTTCATCAGTGAGGAATGAGGCAAAGCTACCATCCATGTGACAACTGAATGAATGGCTGAAAGCAAACCTCTGAGTCCTGGGCTCTGTGCATGGAGCTTTGAAACAATCATTTCTCACCTGGTCCTTATAATAACTCTTCTGTTCATATTACTGATGGGTAGATTGTCATTTGGAGGAGTTAGGGAGGTGGCCCACATCCTACAATCAAGGTGGCAGAATTGGGGCTTGAAGCCACTTAGTTGGTTGCAGGGCTGCCAGATGAAGGGTGAGATCTGGATTCTGAGAAGGTGACATTCAACTCACACTTCTTAGACACTAAGCTCCTAGCTGGTTTAGAGCCAAATAGCTGAAGCTGGGATAAGATAACAACATTCTGTGCAAGTTAAACTGCACCCACTCTGTGTCTCTGGAGTTAGAAGACTTCTTTCTGTATCAGTGGAAGATTGCATCACATTTGTGCACTCACCTGTCGGCCTTGACTTCTGGTTGGCTGACTTCCAAAGAGCAGCTAAGGTCTACCGTGAAAGGAGCGAAGAAATATTTGGAAGGACCTAAATGATAACCAATCCACGGTAAGTCCAACCTAGGGCCTCCTTCCAAGCTCATGTTAATTGAGAGGTCAAGTGGGGTCATTCTATTTTTTTTCATTGTGACTGCTTTTGCTTGCTTCTTAATGGCTCTCAAAAAGCTGCACTCCTCACTTTGAAAATGTGCTTCCTTATTTTTATTTCACATTTGAAGTAGGGTTGGATGACATCTCCATGTAGGCAAGGTTAGGTTACTCCTGTCATAGTGATAGAGTAAATGGGAGGAGAGTTGTTATTTTCATCGTTGTACAAAATTTGAGGAAATCTAAAATATTTTAGGACAGATAAGTGAACAACAAAAATTACTAAAAAGCCCAGAGAATCAGAGTAGGTTTTAAAAGCAAGTAAGAGGAGAGAGAAGCTGGTTGAAGCCAACATTTGAGATCAGTTAGTAATTGTACATGAACTGTGAATTCATACTTGAATTTTCTGGTAGGTATTTCTGAAAAGAGAAATAATTCTCATTGCTTGATAAGAGACACCATAGAAATTCAGCTGATGTTTAAATCTAGAAAGACAAGTGGGCCAATGTGGTGTCACCAAATAGAAGCAACCTCAACTTTGGTGACACTACTATATACCTCTGCTTGGTCCAGAGGATGCGCTGTGTTTGCTAACAAGTTTTAATCATTGTCACTTTTTCCCATTTAATGAGACACAACAGGACTGTCCTAAGGAAACTGTGGTGTAGTGGCACAGAGGAAGCAGAACAATCTTTCTGTTGTTTCTTTAACTGAGGGAGGAGCTGCTAATGATTTTTCTAATAAGCAAAAATGACCACATACTACAGTGAAATCCCAGGCCAGCGCCAACTTAGCTGGCAGAGGAAGAAAAGGAACTGGTAATTACTGAGTATAGTATATCCATTATCACTTCTAAATGAGCATGATAAGCCTGTGGGCCCCAAACTAGCCCCAACTTGAGGTTCTCCCTCCCCAAGCTGGAGCTGCCTGCCCAGGGTAGCAGTTTTCATCACAAACAGGAAGACTGGTCATGTAGCTCTTGACATGTTCACCTGGATCCTACAATGTCCAAGCTAGGGGAGCTTTGTCAAGGAGGCTGCTCTGCTCTGCTGAATAGGTGAGGGAGTTGAGGTCCGGAGAAAGGCAGAGATGGGGGTAAAACAAACCTCCCACTCAGGACAACTAGAAGGTCAAGCATAATTGAACTATGAAGTAATAATAGCAATTACTGGTCAGTGTGTGGTATATGCACTATTAACAAGGTGTCTTCATTTCCGCTGTGCCGCCTTATCTGCCCTACAGGTTGGCAGGGAGATAATCAGAACTCATGCCTGTAGAGAGTGCACACTGTGCAGAGACTTTGACATGTCATGTACTCCTCATGTTAGTCAGGGGAGCCACTGTAAAACTCAACGACAGATAATTAAATTGGGGTCCAGAATGTGAAACCTAACTGCCCAAGGTCACACAGAAATGGCAAAGCTAGAACTGAAGTTAGAGTCGATTTCACATTTTGACTTTGTTTACTCTGACCAGGCTGTGCTCCATGGATGGGCTGAAGGACATGCACAAATATTGGTACATCATTTCCAAAGTGCACAGTGATTAATATCTTAGGGTCTGAGTTACACTGCCCGGGTTTAAGTCCCAGCTCTGTCACTAGCAAGGCTGTTCCTTTTACTGACCCTCATGGTGTCTCAGTATTCTCTATAAAACATAGATAATAACAATACTTTCCTCATTGCTTTATTGTGGGAATTAAATGGCCAAGTTAGATAAATGCCCTGCTCAATCCTTAAGCAATATTAGCTAATAGTACTTTTTACTATAAAAATAATAATAAAATACAAAATGAAAGTTGCCACCTTTCCTGACATTTTAGTTTTAGATTGCTATGCTGTTCTGTAGAAAGATGGAAAATATAGAAACACAAATAGAAATTCACTATAATCCCAACACATAGTGAAAATCTCAATGTTATGATGTCTTTTCAGTTACTTTTTTCTAAGCACAAATAGAACTAAACAGTTAGTCCTCTGTATCTATGGGTTCTACGTCTATGGATTTAGTGAACCATGGGTCAAAAAACATTAAAATGAGCATATACAGACTTTTTTGGTCATTATTCCCTAAGCAATACAGTATAAACTATTTACATAGCAATTATATTGAGTAGGTATTATAAGTAATCTAGAAGTGATTTAAAATATATGGGAGAATATGTGTAGGTTCTATGTAAGCACTACATCATTTTGTATAAGGGACTTGGACATCTACAGATTTTGGTATCTGTTGGGTCCTGGAACCAGACCCCTACAGATACTGAGGGATGACTGTACTTTGACAGGGTTTTTTTCCCTTGTCTTTAAAATGAGCATGAAAACACTGGCACTTCCCAATGCTATTTTATAGTTTTTAAAAATGTGACTTTCAGCCATTACAAAATTATGTTGTTCTATAGGTGAACCACGATGTATGTACCCATTCCATCATGGTTGCATGATGTTGGTTATTCACTCACCCTCGAGTGAATGATTGTGTGCAGCTGGCTATTCCTTCATCTAGTGTGTTGTTGTCTTCCTGACACTAGCACAGTGCCTTGTACATAAGAGGCACTCTAAATATTCAGAAAAATGAAAGCCTGTGTTTTGGTAGGAGTTTTCAGAGCACTGTGACCTGTTTACATTCCTAATTCAATTGTCTAAGTCTCTTTCTCATTGCAATCTGAGAAACACTATCTTTAAAAGTTATAAAACACATTTACCAATTTGTTAAGTAAAATATAGGGAATCGTTCTTGTTTTAATTATTTATTTATTTGATTAATAGTGAAATAGTGAAAGTTTATTCCTATTTTAATTAGCCACCTATATGGCATTTTCCCCTCATTTCCTGTTCTTTCTTTCTTCTTTTCATCTTTCCCACTCTCTGTTGAAGCATCATTTTTGAAGGAACTGTCAGCAGCCCAGAAATCTTGGTATCATTCCTTCGGATACCTTCACATTTCCAGATCACCTATGAGGTTTGTAACAATGAATTGGTTGCTTGCTGATTATTTTAAGATAATTGCATTAATAAGTTCAGATACTCAGTAATTTTGAGGAAGTCGTGGCAGCTCTCAACGGTAATGAATTTCTCACTCAAGTTTAGGTCATTGACAGTTGACGCACAGCTTTCCTGACACTTCTGCTTCAGGTTGTCATTTTGTTTTCCTGTAACTCTGTGCACACCTTATTAAAGTTCAATTATGGCTTGCAGGAACCTTCACAGAAGGCATTAGCATCCAGGTAATTACTGAGAAGTGATAGCAATTGAAGAAAAATGGATCTGATTTCCTATCATGACAACAGGTTCCTCCCACCACCTGCACAGGACAGGTGCTTATTTCTTTGGCAAGATGCTCAACCTGCTGTTCAAGGAATCACAAGGAGAATCACAGAACACTCCAGAAGGGGAAGGGGCAGGATATTCGATCCTTTGCTTCCCAGTGGAATGATATTGCTCATTCTCTTCTTGGAATGTATTTGGAAACCAAGACCTCACTTCTACCAATAATCTCTTATTCTAGGGTCTTATTACTGAACAAGGAGTTCTTTCTTTAATCAGAACGATGACGTCATTTGTGCTTTAATGTCTGCCATCACTCCAGTGTGACCTTAGAAGGTCCTCTTGCAGTTTTCTCATTTCTAGAATGATGGTCCTGGAATAATGACTCAGTGCCAAGTCATAATTCTGAAGTACAAGAAGGAAGAAAGATGCTTCACAGATGAAGACTGCTTAATGAACATGGTTTCCCCTTTCTGCAATTTCTTTTGTTTCAACTCAAGGAGTAGAAGAAGCCAAAACTGATTAACGATCTACCATTTAATGTCACCTTGCCTGGGGACTTCCCCATATCATATTATTTGGTGCTCACAATAATCCTGAGTCATAGATCCTATCATCATCTTACAGTGAGGGAGTTGCAGTTGAGAGAAGCTCAAGGTCACACAGATTTGGTGTTGAACTTGCTCTGCCCAATGGTGCACTACTAGGTCATTCTGGGCACATGGGGTTGGTCTGGGGAGAAGACACTAGGAAGTCTGAGGAGTCTACACTTCAGCAAGGAGTTGGGATGGCTTCACAAAGGTGCCTAACACTGCAAAGTCATGAATTCCAGGTACTGTGATGTTCTGGAGCTGGATAAGATCTCTACAGACTGAAGCAAGAGAGAAGGTTTCAGTGAGGAAGCTGATGTGAGTTCAGTCTCAGTTCAAGAGGAAGGAAGAGATTTACATAAAGGCAGGGAGGGAGGAGCATGCAAGGGAGAGTGAGTGACGAAAGGTTTGCACAGGCAGGTGGCAGAGAGAGAGATTCCAAAGGAGGAAGGCTGGCACATGGATCCCGGAGGATGTCTAGTGTTGGCTTAATGAGTCTGGACTTATTTTTGAGACTTGAGCTTCCTAAAGTGAGCTGCAGAGCACTGGCCATGAAGAGAGCCTCTGAGGAAAGAATTAGATGCTACTTCCTGCCTGACACCCCTTTCTTGGGTAGTTTCGGTGCATATTAGCATTTTACAGGATTATAGTAGTTCTTCATAGGGGAATGACATGGAGGTGTCAATGATTTGGGGGCAATATGATCTCAGGGTAATTCAAGAGTTACTTGGGGAAGTGAGGGAAGTCTACTTGTTTTCTGAATCCTTGCTTTGATCACCACACTCATGAACACATTCATCTTTGAATGCAGTAGTGGTAGATCTTAATTTTCTATTTTGATGACAGTTTTTGTAGGTGTTGTAAGTTCACTATTAATGTGATGCATCTTTCTCAGGTCATGTAGCTGATTTCACATCTATGGTGGACACTGATGCTGTACTCCAGTCCTCTTCAAGGAAAGACTGGTCTATTGCCCACTGCTAGGTATTCTTGGACTGGGGTGTAACAGCTCCTGTAGTGATGACCTCAGCCAGAAGGGGGCTCTCCATCCAATGTCTCACCCCTGCCCAAGGAAGCCCATGTCCACTACTGCTTCCCATGGATTCCCAGAGGCCTGGCCACCTTGGCTAATGTAGGATACCCTGGAAGGTCAGTAACTCTGAGTTCCTCCTGGAGGTTTGACCAAGACACTGAATCTACAACAAGGTTTGAATTCTTCCTCCTCTGCCCTGTCCAGCTTCCTTTCTCTTTGGTCCACAAGTTTTGATCCCAAAGGTGCTAATGCATAAACACCCTGCACCCTGAATTTCATCTCAGGGCTCGCCTTCCCAGGAACTGGAATGACCAGGCATCCAAGTTGCCTCAGATTTGGGACCGAGACAATACTGGGCAAACTGGGATTCTACAGCAAACTTAACCCAGGCAATGTAACTCTGTATGTTCGTATTCAATGTAATTCTTTCACAGTGATGAATTATTTTTTTATTCTTTAAAAAGTTGGTGAAGTATATGTGCCACACTCCCCTTCACTCTTCCCTAACCATCTCATAACAATCTTGGGGGCAAGTGGGTACTATGATTTCTATGGGGAAATTAGGGCTCAGAGAAGTTAAGGAACTTGCCCCAGGCCATGCAGCCTAGTAAGCATGTGGAACTCTAACTCAAGCCTGCTAAGCTCAACACCTGCTCTCTACCCACCAAGTCGCTTTGGTTTTAAGACACCCGCCTTGGCTGTGTGTTGCAAACGCAGCTGCAGGTAACCATCGAGGTAGAGAGACACATGCACAGAATCCCAACCCCTCTTGGAGCTTTCTTGAAAAATAAAGTTGCACTTTTTATTCAATACCTGCCCACTGATGTGTAGGCCTAGTTCTAAGCATCTGAACTTTCTGCTAATTACTGTCACAATAATTAAAAAATAAATCCCCTTTAATTTCATAACAGGTGGTTTGTGAGACTGGAAAAGAAGTAGAAACTTGTATATAATTACAGGGCTGCTTATTTGCATTTCTAATTGCTTTGGAAGACACCTAGGGCCAGGCTTCCAGTCTCCCCGCTGTCTTTCACCTCTGTCAGCTGTGCCGAGCTGTTGGCGGTGGTGGCAGCATCTTTTCTCCAAGCACCACCTGTGAGGAGAGTGGCTCCAGCTGGAGTCCCAAGACTTCCCATCCACATGGATAGCGCCAGACTTGGGCTCATGAGGGTTTGCCATGAAGGGTCTGTGACTCAGCGAGGAGCTGCTGCCCAACTACAAGCCCAGCATTGGCTTGTGTTGGCTGACCAGGCTGGTCTGGAACTAACCCTCACCTTGCCGACCTGATCCAAGCACCAGGAGGGCACAGTGAGGGATGGCGGCACTGGCCCTGAGGCAAGGGCACTTGAATTTGCCCCACACATGGGTCTGAAAACCTGTAAACCCATGGCCTGTCTATTGGATCCATTTGCTCTTCTGCCTTCTGAATCACTTTGGGTATGTGCTGTTACTTGTTAGGGGCCTCCTAGCAATTACGATTTAAGTTTCTTTGGTCATTCTGCCTCCACGAGTCTCTCTGTAAAGAAGTTAGTGACCCATAGAATACGACTTGAGCGAATTGTAAGCACTGCTCCCTTAAGGCTCCAATGTACAGTGGTGGAAAGACCTCAGGCTTTGGTGTCAGCCGGAGCCAGGTGTCCTGGCTCCATTCCTGAACAGCCGAGAGACCCTGGAGAAGTCACTTAACTTCTGTAGGCCTTACAAATGTTTTAACTTTGTAAAGTGAACGAAATTACAACTTGATTTGACATTTCTCTATCTTAGCTACATACTGGAGCCACCAGGGGAGTTTTGGAAGCTGACCACAGCCTGGCTGGGGCTGTGCCTGGAGCTCAGTAAACTAAATGGGGTTGGTGGTGAGGGAGGGGGCAGCTTGGGTGTCATAGTTTTTAAAAGGCCACCTGGGTGACTCTGTTTGCAGCCAAGGCTGGGAACCATTAGGGCTGGGAAGCCCTTTGAGGTGTTCAGACAGTGTTATTTCCAGCCCTTCTCTTCCTTTGCCCTGGGGAGTTGAGCCTGGTCACTGTGGATCTGGGGGACGTGGGGAGTCCAGGCAGGTTACTGAGGCTGAGATCCTACCCCAGGAGGACCAGGGAGGGACTGTCATAAGGTTATGAGATGGGGTTTGGTCAAAGTAAAACAAACAAACAAACAAACAAACACTCAAAAACCTTTTCTTGGTACCCGTGTTTCTGGCCAATAAAAACAAGGATTCATTACCTCTGTGGTTTTTCCAACCCTAGACATGCTCAGAAAAATCTAGCCAATCAGGGGCTTTGATGAAATAAGGTCCAAGCAAAGGATGAGGTCATTGAATAAATGACACTAAATTTTATTTCAGGCCAGTCTTACCCTCCTTATTTCTTTGATCTCATCATGACCCTCTAAAAGAAGAACTCTGATGTGCATTTTCCAGGTAGACAAACTGAGTTTCTTCAAGGTTAAGTAACTGCCCATGAATTCTTCAAGTAGCAGCGCCATGAGTCAAACCCATTCTGCCTAATTCTGAAAGGCTTTTCTTTCTCCCGTGCATGTGGTTTTCCTTAAAGCAGTAAGTGACTGATTGGGAAAAAAAATCACATTTTTGCCTCTTCTTTGACCACATACTCCTCTCCTCACACTCCATATCTAAGTCTATGGGAAATACCATGGGATTTGTTTATGTTATATCATGAGGCTAAGCTGCTCTCACTTGGATCGTGGGCTGGGCCCTTGCCTCTGCCCCATGTCACACCTGCTCCTCTATTTTTCTCATGCTGGTCACTCTCTGGAGTCCTATTCCTCTAAATCTAAATGTACTGCTTTGTTTATTGTCTGTTTTCCATATCAGGTCTTTATCATCTGTTTTTTTCAGCAGTCCACCTTGGTGCTCTGACAACAACTTGCACAAAGAAGGCACTCAGTGGGTGTTTGTTGAATACGTGAATAAATGAATGAATGAATAAATGAATCTAGCCACCAACTCCTGGGAAAGAGGAGATGCCTTTTTGGGGGCAGTACTATGGATAGAACCCAGAGTCTTTGCCTGGAGCTACAAACCTCAGCCTTTTTCTATTTTTATTTTTTTAAGTTTTAAGACAGGGTCTCATTAAGTTACATAGGCTGAGCTCAAACTTGTGATACTCCTGCCTCAGCCTCTCAGAGTGCTGGGATTACAGGTGCATGCGGAACAGCTAGTGAAAAGACTAGGTGGGCATAGTAGGGGTTGCCACCAGAAGCCTGCGGTACTCCCCTGGGCATTGGGTCAAGGAGGGCACCACATGACCGTGAGGGGCCCATGGCCTCCCTGGGGGGTCCTCTAGGTATTTAAGAAGCTCAGCAGGCTTGCTGTCTTGCCCTGCCTACTGGCCTCTGAGTCCTGCTCCTTGATTTGTCGCCTCAGCTCCTCCAGTTCCACCTAGAATGCTGTTATCCCCATTTTATAGATGAGGACACCAAGGCTCAAACAAATTAAGTAACTTGACCAAAGTCACATAGCTAGTGAGCAATGACAGTATTCTACCCAGGGTGATCTGACTCCAGTTCCTGTCCCTCCTTTATGGATTTTTGCCTTACATCCTCATGGACCAGCACATCATGGTCCCTCTTTCCTCCCCATCCTACTGTACAGTATTCTCAAGGGTGAGTTGATTTGAGTCTAGGGTAGGGTTTCTCTACCTTAGCACAGGTGGGCTGGATAGCTGGGGCTGGGCTGTCCTGTGGATAGTAAGGTGCTAAGCAGTGTCCTTGGCCTTTACCCACTAAGTATCAGCAGAATCTCTCCCGCTCACAATCAGGACAACCCAAATGTCTCCAGGCACCCCTTGTGCCCTGCAGGGGATGTAGCTGTTCCTGGCTGAGAACCACTAGTGTAGGGGTGAGTAGTGAGATGGTCCAGGGGGCCTGTGGAGTGTTAGCTGCTCGTGGGGCCCTGCTCTGTGGTTCACGATAAATGAAGCATCTTTAGGTGAACTAGGGTGTACTGCAGTCATGTGGATCCTCTCTGGTCTTTTAGGTGAGCAGCGGCAGTGCCCCAGATGCGCATTTGTGCCTGTTCCTGGGCCTACTTCTCAGTGCCTGTGAGAGGCTGTATAACATGGCGAGCTCTGGGTTCAAAACCCAGTTCCATCACTTATTAACCATGTGACCTGGGAAAGCTGTTCAATCTCTCTGCATCTCATTTGCAGCATGAAGACCATCCTTGCACCTTACTATTGTGTTACAAGCATGCCAGAAGACAATGCCTTCCCATCTGCGGGGAACTGTGTGTAGGGATGAGTGCAGAACTGGTATCCTGTAAAGGTCAGATCTTATTCATTAAGTGAGGTGTCAAGACAATGGCATTTGCAAATGAGAATTCCCATGGTGCTTGAGCTTCATAAAGATTTGCATTTGGTGTTTCAACCCCGATGCCTGATGCCAAGCAACCTAGGAGGCACTGCCAAGCTCCCAGTGCACCTGAGCCCAGCTGAGAGTGAGTTAGTGATGGAGAACGTGTGAGGTTAACAATGAGAAGAGCAGCAGCATTGTCTGAGTTGGTGCAGTTTCCAATTGTCACTGTTCTTGCTTTTTAATTATAAATTATCATTAGTTTAGTTCCATTATTACCAGTTTAGCTTGTGGAGGGTTGTTTGCTTAACAACAGTAATTTGGGCTTATGATTTTCAATGCCGGGTGTTAAGGCATGTGTGCACTGCTGCTCCACCATGAATCATCTGTCTCCCCCTCCTAAAGCAAATCCCTCTCCTTCCAGTCTTTGCTCCGAACCATGTCTACTATGGCACTTCTCTCTGAGTCTTCTCCTTCAGAATGGGGGGACAGTGGGTAGGTGACAGTGGGTGCTGTCTAAGGGGGCAGTAGTAAAAAAGAATGAGAGATCCTCTTCTAGGTCAGTTTTCCTTTTTCTGTTTTATAGTTGAGGAAATTGAGGCCCAGAGGGGTAAACCACCAGAAAACAGACACAATCACTAAAATATACTTTCCTGATTATCTGCTTCCACAGACAACCTTACCTGCCTATGCCAGTTCCCCTTCCTCCATGGAGGACCTTGGGCTCCAACCTTGGGTAGCTTGAGCTTGCCCACTCTGTGTAGGGGCCACACCTGGATCACCCCATATGGTGCTGGTTTGAAGTAGACATGAGGTCTGTAAAGGGGAGGAGTGTCCTGAGTCACACTGGTTTTTTGCTCTGTGACTAGAGCAGTTTCTAATCTCCTTGTGCCTCTGTTTCCTCACCTATACAATGGGAGAACCACAGCCTCAGCCTCTTTGGTCTGGAAGAACTGGATGAGACAATGCACGTAGCAGGCACAGTGCCTAGAACATGGCTATTGTTAACATTTTTAGGTGTCTGGAACTGATGCTCTATTCTGACTTGCAGCCTCTCAGGAGAACCAACACTTTTAAAGAGATTTAAAAAAATTTATAAAGTAAATTTATTTGCAGTGTTTCATTTGATCCTCAAAACAACCCAGGACAAGAATTGTCATCTCAGCCGGGCGTGGTGGCGCACGCCTTTAATCCCAGCACTCGGGAGGCTGAGGTAGGAGGAGCATTGTGAGTTCGAGGCCGACTTGGGCTACAACGCAAGCACAAGGCCGGTCTGAGCTACACAGTGCGACCCTGCCTCAAAAAACTAGGGCTGGGAGTTTGGCTCAGCAGCTTAAACACCTGCCTGGCAGGCGCAAGGTTGTGAGTTCAAACCCTAGTGCCACAAAAAAAAAAAACAAAAAACAAAAAAAAGAATTGTCATCTCATTTCATGGAGAGGAGAACTGAGCCTCAGAGATGTAGAACCTGAACTCAAGACTTGCAGCTTTATGGCCAGAGTTCTTCTACTCCCATCACTCCTTGGGGCCAAGCTTGGTGTTTCAGGTCCTCCTCATTAGGAAGGAGCCACCCTCTACCTCCTCACAGTCATTCCACTCCATTGTGGAGGCCAGAACACTCACGGGCCCCTTGGAGATCATGCCTCCTTCATTCTGCATGGGCAGAGCCTCTCTCCTGTGAGTGCCAGTGACCTCATAGCACAGTCCATGTGCTATTTCCTTATAACACACCCAAGAGGGAGGCAAAGAGTAGAATCCCTTCTGCTATGAACCCCGACTTGGGGAGATGATGGATACAGTCAGTGTGGAGGGGTCCCCTCCCCCTGGTGAGAAGCTGAGAGCCATGAGCTCTGCTCAGCTCTGGGGAGAGACCCACAGGCATCCCTGCTGCCAGCCCCCAGCTCAGCCTGGAACCTCAGAGTCCCTCAGCAAATGTGTCTGTGGGGTCATGGGACATGGACAGAAAACACCTTCCTCTGAAATAAAGCTAGTAAAACTGACATAAACTTGGTGAGATTAAGCCAATGATAGCAGAGATCCAGTGTGAGAGGGCAGCTTGGAGCCAGGTTACTGCACAATTGAGGGACTTTTCTGGATATCATCATAAACCAGAGAAGTAGTAAGATCTCTTGTTATAATGGAAACTTAGGGCTTGCACCAGAGCAGGAGATGGCACTAAAGGAGGTTGGGTTGTGAGCCACCATGTGCATCCCAGTCATTCTTTCTTTCTTTTATTGGTACAGTTCAGACATACAGAACAATAACATTCATCACAGGGTATCTGTATCTGTGCATAATATATCTTGCTTCTTCTTTTCTCCACCACTCCCCTCTCTGCTCTTTAACCCTTCTTCCTCTCCTTATTTACAAAAGCTTTGTTTCCATTTTTTCTTCTAGTCTTTTTCTCTTGTCCCTTCCTTCCTTTTCCTCTCCCCTCTCCCTTGTTTCCCTTCTTATTTGAACATTTTCTTCCCATTTCCCAATATCTATTACACATTTTGGAACTTATTTACACTTCTGCTTTCTCATACCAGAGGAGCAGTGCAGTATTTACACATGCGTATCCTATTTATTTCACTTAAGAGTATGGTCTCAAGGTGCATCCATTTAGCTAGAAATGTCTCAGTTTATCCTTCTTTGTGGTACAGTAGTACTCCATTGCATTAAAAAAAAAATCTTTATCCATTCATTGGTTGATGGGCATTTGGGCCGTTTCCAAGATTTAGCTATTACAAGCCTTACTTGTGAAAGAGGACTAGCATTTACATAACCCCTACTACACATGAGGCATCCTGTCTTCCTTTCTCTGCTGTGGCCATGCACTACTCTATCTGCCTGGATGTGTCCTTAAACACCATTCCAATTTTACCTCAAAGTCTGTCTTTTCTGAAAAGCCTTTCCCAATTCTGGGTAAAGCCCTAACTCTATCCTGCACCATACTCTTTCATATCACCTTATTTATCTCCTTCAGTGTTCTCCTACATACCTGAACATTTGACTTATTTGCTCCCTTATTATGTGCTTCCCCCCAGTAGGATGTAAACTCCTTGAGGGGAGGGATGCTTTCAGCTTGTTCATGACTAGTATGGTGTTTGGCACATAGTACATGCTCAACAAATATCTCTTACCATTTGGAGGCTGGGTCCTTTTCCAAGGGTATTATATAAGAACCTCCCCAGGACCTCAGGAGGCAGAGTAATCATCTCATTGTTCACAGAAGATCTGGGAGGATGAGGGGCTTTCCTAGCTAATGAGTGATGGAGCTGGATTTGAACTAGGCTTTTTATTCCAATATTGTACCTTTGGATATACTACACTAAAAGGTATTTAGATACAACTCCTGGGGGACAGATAGGGATGTTGGGTCAGCATAATGTAATGACATAGCTGTTAGCATCACCAAGATACCTGCTGTTCCCATTAAGTAGCCTTCGGAGCCTAAGCTGGTGTAAGGGGATCTTGCAAGAAAAACTGCAGACCATCTGATGAGACCCTTCATGTTGCCACTGGCAGTCATCTCACCCGAGGAAGGGGAACCACTTGACATTCTGTCTGCCTTCCAGTCTAGTGAAAGAGCTTGGTTAATATAAGCCTCAACACTCCCTGTTCCAGGCACAGCTGAGATGCGTTTCTCACAGTCACCTACAAAGGCTGCACGATGCCTCATCTGGGGTGAATGAGGCATGTTCAGAGACACTTGTCTCAGCACTTTGAGCCCCAAAGCATGACCACACAAATCTCGGCATCTCTCCCATCCTAGGAGGATGATTTATTTCTTTCGAGTGACATCAGATGGAACAAAATTCTGTGACAAGTAAAGGATATGGATGATGTCTGGAGTCAGATGTCATAAGGGCTTGTCTGGCTCCTGTCCACACACCTCTGCACAGTCCTCTACTTGTGAGCTAATCCCTGACTTAGGCTCCAGAAAGAGCCAGCTTCTCTTGAGGGCCGGCTGGGTTTCAGTACCTTAGTGAGCTGTCTCACATTGAACCTGGGCCACTGCTAAACCCCATTCTGTGAGTATGGGTGTGTAAAGATGAGTGGTGGCTATGCTGGCAGTGGCCTCCTGTTCACTATCTTCCAGGTAGCATCTCCACCTCATGGGTCACTCTGAGGGTCACTTGGACAGTTGACTAGTAGCCTGCTCCTTCATTTTTGATGATAATTCTGTAAGCACCACTTTCCTTTTATGAACCCCTTTATGCCTAACATGTTCGTGGCTATTCCTCTTCCCTGTATGCAACTCTGACCCACAGTCTACATTGTGCCTGGTCTTGGACTATGCTCTCAGTACAATGGTTCAGATATGGTTCTGCCCTGGGGTGCTCAATCTAGGGGGCTGGGGGAGAGGTGGTGTGAGAACACAAAGAAGCCCTTGGACAGTCCTCGGGTGGAGGGAAGTCCAGCAGCCTCAGATAGGAGTGGCACCTGAGTGCAGGAGAGTCACCCGGAGCAGGTCCAGGACATACAGCAGGTGACCGGGCAGAGAAGCAGTCGTGTGACCTTCCAGGTAGAGAGGCCAGCTGAGATCTCTGCAGTAACCTATGCCTGCCACGTAACTGCCCTTCAAGAGGTGGCCTCACTTCCTGCAGACTGACTCTCCGACCTGTCCCTCTATGGGCCTGAAGTGCACTGCACAGATTTGCCGGGATCTGCCACAACCCCTGCCTGCACTCTGAGAACCTCCTATGTAACCCTGACTTCCTTGAGGTTGGCCACTCTAGATGTCATCTAAGCCTCCACGTGCCACTGCTGACAGGCTCTAGCATCTGGGGATAATGGAGAGAAGTTAAAAAGTCTTGTTGAGCCATGCTATGATCGCAAGATAGAGAATCTGTGTGGGTGTATTTAGACTTGGTGTCGTCTATTTGTCACACATTTGAAAAAGAAAAGTAAGGGCTGAAATGGAATCAGAATGGCCCAGTCTTGGGTTCTTGGGTCAGGTTCTTCTAAGCACTGGGCTCCTATGTGTATGCGTGCATGCGTGTGTGTGTACTTGCCTAGTTTTGAATGCATATGCTCAAAAGTTTCACAGTTTGTTTGAGAAGGAGTTTTGTAGGGATTAGAAGATCTGATTGTCCTTTAAATGGGTTCAGTTTAGTGATCAGCCAGCAAGGTTTACTTTCTGGGTTGCTGAATTCCCAGTGTTACATTGACCAAGCAGCTTCTCACCCATTTAAGAAGCTCAGACCCAGAGACAGTGGCAAAGATCTCTCTTTGTTTCCCCACTAAGACCCTTGGTTGCTTTTTGAGGTGAGAAAAAGAACAGTAATGGATAGTGAAGGACTTACCTTTTCATGTGAGAAATCATTCCCTGTAGACTAGTTTTAGAGTTGACATTCATTCACTCACCCAATTAATCATTCACTTAGTAATAATTATTGGAGACCAACTGAGATATTCCTAACATTGTATGGGAGCAGGAGAGAGCTATAACTGTAAAGGACAGAGCAAAGGACTTAACATTTTGGTGATTTTCTTTCATACAACTATGGTGAACATGGTAACACCCAGAGAGATTAGTCAGGTATAGACATTGACCTGATTTCCAGGCTGTGAGATCTTGGACAAGATTTTCAATAATAATCATAGGGGCTATACTTTACAGAGGCACTTGTCTAAGCACTTTCCTGAATTTACTCAATTGTTCTAATCTTTAATTCCCTCATATGGAAAATAAGGATAATAATCCCTTCTTCATGACGTTGTTTTGAGAATTAAATAAATAAATAACTAGATATAAAGTTATCATCATATTGCTTGGCTCAAAATAGGAGCTGATGAAATATGTTGCTTCCTTCTCTCCTTTCTACTCTGATCTCAAGTAGCTCATAGTCTAGAGGGGGAATTAGTCCATGAATACAGATAATGAACACAATTTTGAGAGATAAGTTCTGAAGAGCAGGTGTAACCAAGTGTTGTGGGGTTCCGGAAGAACCAGGGGTTCCCTTTAACTGGGGAAATTAAGAAGCGCTTGATTTCATCTTTTTCTCAGTCCCTGAACCCTGTCTTCCCTCTTTAACAGTAAGTATCACTAACCTTCTGGGATGTTCTCATGCCTAAGACCCCTGGGAGATGGCAGAATCCACTCTGGCATGGCCTCAAAAAACAAAAAGAAAAACAACAAAAAACAAAACAAAACAAAAAACCCTCAAAACAAAACAACCAAAAGCCAAAAACCAAAACAAAGCAAAACAAAAAACAAAGCCAACCAACCAACCAACCAATCAAATAAACAAAAAACCCAGCCCCTGCTGACCTGGTCCTTGCAGTGATGGAAGGAGATGGGTTTCAGGGGAGAGTTGAGGCAGCAGAACAAGCCCCCAGCCCTAGCAAACAGACACTTCTCCCCACACAGGAGGAAGGAAAAGGCACAGCATAAAACTGGCATTGGACTGGACTGGGCTGGAATGTGTCTAGACAATTCATCAGAGAATGTCAACTTTAGCCGAAGCTGTAGAAATGACAGTGATTTGTTTGTTTCCACTAAAGAGCTCAACGAAGAGGCAGGATTTTGACTTTCTCCAACGAAAAGAGCATCATTTGGTAACAGACTGGAATCACAGAATCACAGACTCGTAATATCCCATGGCTGGAAGGGACAGCGGTGCCTGTCTCACAGATGGGTTGTAAAGATTCCATGAGTCAGTGTGGAGGAAGTGCATCTTACACAGCCCAGCACACAGTGGGTGCACACAGCCCAGCACACAGTGGGTGCAGCTGCTCTTGTGACCCAGCCTCCTTGCTTTAAAGATGAAGCTTTGAGCCTGCAGCCAGCCAGGTGGAAGCCTCAGAGGCAGCTCAGGATCCTCTCTTGACCTCTGTCTGGTCACTTGTCAAGTTGCTGGAGATCTGCCTGTAGTGTCTCCCACTTCTGCTTCTAGCTTCTTAGCAATGCCACCAGCAATCTAGTCAAGTTTCTTGTCATTTCTTACCTGAACCATTGCATTGTCACAGCTTTGTCTCTCCCTGGTCCTCACCTCCAATTTTTTTTTGGTCTCTTTTCTACTCTGACACTCGATGCATTTTTCCAAAAACAGTTCTCCTCGCATTCCTATGTTTCAAAACCTTCAATGGCTCCCTACTGCCTGCTGCATTGAGTATAACCTTTTCACCATGGCAATCAAGGCCTTGTCCAATAATGCTCTGGGCTAACCCTATAAGTAATGCTCAGCAAAACCAGATGCTCCGTCATTTCTCCAACATAGGCTTTTTGCCCCATTTGCCTACTATAAGGCTTCAGCTTGATATTCCCTCCTTAGTCTCTTCGTGTTTGAATTCAACCCATCCTCCAGGAACCCTGAAATGCCATTTTCTCTACACAGACAACCCTCCCATTTTTTTTTTTTTTTTTTTTTGGTACCGGAGATCGAACTCATGACCTCGTGCTTGCCAGGCAGGCACTTATGCCACTGAGCTATATTCCTGGCCCTAACCCTCGCACTTCTAACCAGCTACTGTCACTCCCCACTCCCTGTGAATCAAGCCTTTCCTGAGTCACTTGCCTCCACAGACCCTCTGTCATGGCCTCTTGGTTCCATTTTTGTACCACAAAGTGCCCAGAACCCTGAAAGATGAGTCCTGTCCCATGCTAGGTAGGCAAGAGAGGAAAGAAAGAGCATTCTGGAAGCTAATAAGGTGGAACTCAAAGTGAGGACCCCGCCCCATCTTTGCCAGGAATGTGCATGGACCTTATGGGGAAGGGTGGGAGCCCTTCCAAGGTGGTCAAAGATAGTCAAGTCATCTTTTGAGTACTTTCTCCACCAGTTTTATTCACTCAAAAATTCTTTTCACCGGAATGTCCAGCAGGGTGATCAAAATGGCAGGACCCTGATGCAGAAAGACTCAATACTTGGAAGTCTGGATATAAGAAATCCATTGGCAATGAATTATGCTACAAAAAGATTCACCTCTAAATTCCCTTCAAGTAGGAAATGACTTCCCACTGTCATTTTTAAACCAGATCATTAACTATTGGAGTAGGAGAGTGAGGAACGTAAGGTCAGACAAAGTTAAAGGCATAAGTAGAAAAATCTACGCCCTAAAAGTCCTTGGACATCCAGGAGGAGAGGCACCCCAATCTTCACAGCCTTGTTTTTGTAGCATTGCCCTTCTCCTGTCACATGGGTATTACCAAGATATGTGTCCAAATGTCTGTACAGCTTCCTCACATGCACACCCAGATCCTGAGCCTCCTCTACTGTGAGACATAAGGGAAAGAGAGAAGGTCTATAAGCCCACAGGACAGGGCATGAGAATTCTCTGCACTAAGGGATTTGAAGAACTCACACGTCACAGAAGGCTAAAGACCAGATGCCCTTCCTTCAACATTTACAGCAAATGTCTGCTCTACTTTTGCAGGTAATAGGGGATTCAACTTTCATATTCCACTTTGTACATCCCTGATCAATTAGAAGTTGTTCTTGTTAAGCCCAACAAAAGGCACTCTATCCACTCAACTGAGGTCTGTCTTCTTTCAGCTATGGGCCTTGTATATATGATATTATTGCCTCGGTCAACATGAACTGATAATGAAAGCTGGAATGGGCTCCTCAGGCCCAGGGTCTACATGTTCAGGAAGGTGTCCAATCCCCAAAAGTGATTTTCTGTATCACTTTTGGGTAGCAGCAAGATGATACCAGAAATAGGAAGACCCAAGTTCTCAATCTTACTTTGCTACTGTCTCTAACAGCCAGTAAGTATTCATATTTTCTCTTACCTAGGAAATTTCACCAAAACCCATGGTTTCAGGTGATTGGCAAATTCTTATTTCCAGCCCAAATGTCTCAGAATTCTGGACCTGTAAAGACCTCTGCTTATTTATTATCACATTTCAGTAGTCTGAGAGCACTTTGGTTTGAACATGTTCCCTTAAAAGACTGTGCTGGGAACTTACTACCCAATTCCCTTCCCAATGGGAAGTGTCCATTATAAAAGGACTTGGGGCTAAGCACTTGATCTGTCCCTCTGTCTCTCATTCTCCTTCTTTCCCTCTCTTATCTTTCTGCCTTCCCCCATGATATGAAGCAGTCTCAAAGCCTTTTTTGGATGCAGACCCCTTGATCTTGGATTCCAAAACCATGAGCCAAATAAATCTCTGCTCATTACAAATTACCCAGTTTGTGATATGCTTCTGTAACAAACTAAGACAAGTTGCTTCTTACCGTGGCATAACCCAGCCTAGCCTAACTCATACAGCACCCAAACACCACCCTGGCCCTGGGTCTTTGTTATCCAATGTGAATCTTCCCTTCTGGCTCTTGCCTCTGTGTTGCCCAAAATGGAGTTTCCTTTATCAAAATGTAAAATCTTGAGCAATTAAGATGCTATAAATTGAAGAGCTCTTTCTGATGAATAAAATGACTCTTATTTCTAATGAATATGAGATGGCTTACTTGAAGCTAAGTACTCTGGTGATTATAAAGTAGCCAACATAGAACATCAACATTTCTTCTTTCATTGCTAAAATGGCCCATTAAATCGATACCGATTAGGCATTTTTCTTTTGCAAAATTCCCTCTCTGACACTGATTCTTTGTACAGTTTTCAGTCTTCAGTTTGATTGGGCCAGAGAATCTATTCTTCTTGTTATGCCTTTAAGGGACACTCTAGGTGCTTCCTCCAAATAGCTGATCCCCAAAGGCAAATCTTGCTGGTGCTTTGTGTCCCCTCTACCAACTTCCAAAGATAGTCCTGAGTTCATAGCATTTTATTTTTAGAAGCCCTTCTCTCCACTTTACTGTTACTTAATTATTTTGCCTTGTCAGCCTATAGAGAAAAAAAGAATCCACAGAGAAGAAATAAAACAGTCTGCTTCTTATTCAGACTAGTGGGTAGTATTGCGGAGTTTGTGGCATATCAAAATAACTGAGTGCAACCTCTACATTTATATTGACGAAACTTGCAGGCTTTTTTAGTCTGGAAAAGCTTCCTGCTCATCTCTCAGGTCTGGCTGCGCTCCCTCCTCCATATCCAAGGGCTCCTGTGCTGTTTTTCCTCCTTGTCGCTGCCCTCATACTCATTCAGTCTCGGATTACTCTTGATTTCCTATGTGTTCTCTACTTTGCAGCCCAGCGTGACCTTTCTAAAACATAGTTCTGGACATGCCAAGCTTCCGCTCAACACCCTCTCCATTGTTTTCAGGGAAAATCCAAATGTGGTGCAGCCCTCTCCGGCCCAGTCCCTTCCCCTTCCATTTGCCTCTCTGTCTTTCCTACTGAACCCCACAAAGAGGCATAACTATATCCCCCAGTCTTATGCAAGAGCTGGGTTTCCTTCCTGGAATCTCTTTCATCTTCTCTTCTCTAGCTAACTCATAGTTGACCTTCAGACTCCCTCTAGGAAGTCGCCACTTTTTAGCTTGTTAAGTCTGGGCACATGGTACCACAAGGCCTTCACTGGCCTACTTTTCACTCTGTGCTAAAATCCAACTAGACTGTGGGCCCTCCTAGAGCAGGCAGTATATCTTATTTCTCTTCATACCCCAGAGCTTGGTACATATTAGGTGCTCAATAAAGACTTGCTGAATATACACCAAAGAACCCATGATCTCATTTGATCTTGGTGACAAGTCAGGTAAGTAGGAAGACCAAGAAATATTCAGTTTCACAAATGAGGAAACTGAGGCTCATAAACAGACAGCCTGATCACAGTCTTTCCACGATCTCATGCTGCCCCTCAAAGCCTTCTGTCTGAATGTCTTATCTCTGGAGCACTGCAGAATGATGACCTATGGGAGGGTGGGAACGCGCCTCAGCCAGGCTGTCCTCAAGGTACAGGGCAGAGAAAAGACAAGACAATTGGTGGAACTTTGGTGAGAACTGAGCCTCTATCTGATGAGTCAGTCCTCAGTCTGAATGGCTTTGTTCCACATCTAGAAATACGAGTGGCTAAGATGGTTCACACCCATGAGAAGGCCATGACTGCCAGCAATGCTCACTGCTAATCCTGGAATTCTCTCAAAATGATACGTGGGTAGGGGAAACTATCCATGGCTGTTCAAATCAGGGGATCAGGAAGCCCTCCGCTCTTGCAAAGGGATTGCTTGTGCCACACTGGCCTTGGATCTTCCTAATGAACCTAATTTATTGAAAACCAAGAGAGACTTCATGTTGTATGTTGCACAGTTCATGGCCTTCCAGGGACTCTGCAGCCTCACGTTAAAGTGGGTCTCCCAATTCCTGGGTGAGACAGCAGTTTCCATGAGCAAAGAAAACAGGACAGGAAGATTGTGATGTTGAAGAACATGGCCATGGACAAAGCAATAGCAAAGAAGGTCCCAGGGAGGAGGGTTGTCATCTGTTCAGGGAGCATCAAACTCAACAAAGCAAGCTTAGTGGGCCAAGCTGGGAGGGGCTGGGGTGAGCTGGAAGTGGGTGCCCTGGCTTCACTCAGAAAGAGGAAGTCAGGATGTGTGACTGGTATTCAGTCTCTGGCTTGCCAAGATGCAGCTGGCACACCGCTGAGTGATATCTTGGTATGAAATATGCTCATGTGCTCCTCTGAAGTGCCTGAAATCCTCCATTCTGAGGGACAGTGGAAACCATTACATGGGCTTCAGCTTCTCCCACTCAACAAACAGGTAAGAGTGTCTTCTGCACACCAGGCATGTCAGTGAGGGCTTTGGTTCAAAGGGGCAAGTCCGACCCTCTGAGGAGCAGTCCGGTTCCTGACTTTACTCCAGTCATGGGTCCTGTGAATCCTTATCAGGCCAGGGGACTTCTCTACTAACAAAGTGAACCTAGGTGTATAGGCATTTGTTTTCTCTATCTGTGTCTCTGTCTCTCTCTCTCTCTTTCTCCCTTTGTCTCTCTCTCTCTCACTTTGTGTGTGATGCAGGGTGTTCTTAGCTCGCCCTTAAGCTTAGCCATGAATCCATCCCAAGTCCATAGTTAATATCAATGTGTTGTATTCTTGAAAATTGCTAGGAGAGTAGATTTTAAGGGTTCTAAACACAAACAAACAAACAAACAAACAAAAGATAGGCATGTGAAGTAGACATATTTCACAACATGTTTTACATGATTTTTATGTACAAGTTTTATATGTCAATTAATTAACCAAATAAACAAACATGACCTCCAGGGATTAAAAGATGAGCCCTCATTTTAGATGGGGGGGGGACAAACATATAAGTGGCTGTGTGATTAAAAAAGAAAAAACCCATAGAGCTATGAAATCTTGGGTAAAGTCACATTCTTTAGGAGTAATGGAACAAAAGCAAATGGTAAAGAAGATTTGGCTTCTTATTCAGTCAATAAATATTTATTGAGCTCTGACTGTTTTCCAGGTACTGTGCTAGGCACTAGGGATAAAGTATGGAATAAGACCCTTGGGATCCTGCAGTACACTTGATGGCACAGTGGCACTTGGACTGAGTCTTGAGGTCAGGAAGGAAGATGTGGCAGGCAGGTTAGACATGGGAGAGCTTCAGATGGGGAAGTGTGGCCTGGGTGAGCAGACAGACAGATGCCATCTCCGCAGGGCTCCCCCTTGAAGAAGACAGTCCAGCAAAGGGGGCCCCTGGAGGGAAGGGAGCCTCCGTGTGCGCGTACAGCTGCAAACAGCTCGCTGTCACTTTGCACTCTGCTTCCCCTCCAGCCTCCTTGCATCAGGGCCCAGGTTCACCGCTGGCAGGTGCCACACCCAAGGCACTATGGAGGTTTTTCTCAGCCCAGAACCCATCCACTATTGGCTGGAATATCAAGAGGAAGAGAAATGGAAGCCCCGTGGTGGTCTGGCCAGTAGTGCCAGCCAATGTATTTCAGCATGGTTTTGGTTCCTTTATGCCAATAATGGGGATGGGTAAGGGGTAGGGAGGACATGTGCAGCTTTGAACTTGGCTATTTCCCCCTTTAAGCTCAACATGAGTTTTCCACCTGCAAGACTGCTCCATTTGAACAGGAGGAAACCAGCTCCTGCCTTCTTTCCAGTTTCCTGGCACACTTAATAGCTCCTATGATATTTTTGGCAGTTTCGTTGCTGGCAGTTAGAGGACGTTTTGTAAGTACCATGAAATAACCATTCAATAAAATAAATAAATGAAAAGAGATCCAGAAAAATAATGCAGATACTTCCGACTTTGGAAAATTACTGTCAGTCAGTGGGCATATGGGTTCTTGTGAAGTTGGGCAGAAATCACAATATTATTCTTGAAATGCTTCCCACTCTACCTGGCAAGCTTTTATCCATCCTTCAGAACCTGCTTAAATGTCTGTCCCATTTTACAAAGGCTTTTTCAGACCCCCTGTGGTGGAAGGGAACAGATTATTTTTGGTCGCTCTCTACCCAATGCCAGAGACTGTGCTCTGTTACATATTATCTCAAATCAACTTCCCTGTAATCCCATAGGTAGGTACTAGTGTTATTTGACAGGTGAAGAAACAGACTGCAGTGATAGAGACTTGTACAAGGTATGGAAGTTCACAGATGATGAGGCCGTGCTTATGACAAAAGGGTGCAGTTAATTCCTTTCATTCTGACTTTGCATCATGGGTCACACGTTTTATAATCATTTATTGACTAGTTCTTCCCTTCCATCTGCTGACACCTCTTGGCATGAGGACCATGGGCACCTATAGGAGGGGTGTTTGAAGTATTTGTGGAATTGTACACAGATTCCTTTAGAGATGTCTTATCTGCAGTCTTAACCTATATGGAGTTGCTTTTTTTCCTATCTTTTACTGCTTTCCAGACAAACATTACACCCACCATCACATTAAGAAAACTAATCCATCTGGAAATCCTTCAAGGAATAAAAACAATTGGGAAAGAATGACCAGGACGCTATCTATAGATTTAATGTAGATATTGATGCTATTTTTCCTCTCTGTCTCCCTCTCTCTTCCCCTATCCCTTCCATCCTGGAGATTGAACCCAGGGCCCCTGGCATGCTAAGCAAATGCTCTACCACTAAGCTATGTCTCTAACCCTTGACCCTGACTCTTAATTAGTCAAAAACAAAATGTAACAAAACAAAACAAAACAAGTTCCATTTACTTCCATCCTTCAGAAACATACCTATTCAAACAGGAGATCAAGACACAAATTCATAGGACACTTGCTTCTCTTGTTTTCCCCATCTCCTCCCACCTATTAATCTTGGGTTTCTTCAACTTGTCAGCTGTTCTCTGTATCATATATGCATAGTCCTTATATATTGATAAATACATTATTTATGTGTTTGTCCATTTATTGAGTTTTGTTATATACCAGACACCAAGTCCTATTCATGAATTAACTTGCTTAATTTTATCTGCAAACTTGAAGAAACCAAGACAGAGTTATTAGGATGCTTTTGTCTTAGTTACAGAGCTAGAAAGTGGCACAGCTGACAACTGAATCCAGGTGGGCCAACTCCAGAACATGATAATTTGACTTCTTTGTATTAACAGCTTCCCATAGGTTCCCACAGCCTTCCTGTTCCCTGCAACCAGCTCTCAATCACCCAACCTATCTGTCTTGTTCTCCTTGCTACAGTCCTCCTTAGCTCCTTCACTTCTGACCTTGCCTCAGCACTGGCTTAGAAATACTTCCTCGCTCTCAGGATGCAGTTGGGTTTCTGTTCTGAGTCTGTACTCTGCATCTCTGAACAGCAGACCCCATTCCCAGCCCACCTCTCCATCAGACAAAGCAGACTGCACCTGCCAAAAAGCCACCTTCTCTGGCAGGCAGCCAGTTTTCCTAATGAGGAGCAATTCTCTTACAAGATGCATTCGGTTCCAGAAGGTAGTTTGTTAGCTATATTATCAGTGACCAGAACCATTCCAGGCCTCAAAGGCAGGAGAGGGACTGTGGTCTGAGTCATGCTCACTAGATGGTGCCTCAGGAGACATCATGGAGGCAGGAGGGTTGCCCTGTACTTCAGCTATTTTCCTCCCTTCTCCCAGATCCCTTAGTTGCCAGCATTTTTGGAAGCCAGAGTTGCATTGAGGGACATTTGTATACCTTGCTGGGTGGTGGATGGAGGGAATGGTTTTCATTGGAGCACCCCCTTCCTCTGATTCCCACCACTCCCATCATCACCATCATCATGGTCTCTGCATCACACCCCACTCCAGAAGCCAGGAATCACAAGACACCTGAGCAGTGATTAGAGGCTTGCTGGTTTACAGAGAAAGTCTTTATAGGGAAATTAGAAAGGGAAAACTCAGTCAGCTGTTTGGGGACCCTCTGTTCCCTAGAACTCTGCTTCTTAAAGCTATTTACTATTGACTAGGCTCCTAACTCTAGAGCCCGGGTTGAGTTTTCCCACTTCCGGAGCCCATGGGTTTGGAGTTATGTGAAGGGGCTGGTCCTGACTGTGTTCAGTGGGGAAGAGGGGGCCCTCCCAGCCATGCCTGGATGTTCCACACTAAGTCCTCTGGTCTGTGCAGCAAATGGCAGGACCACAGGGTGTGCGGTTTCCCACCTGAACATCCATTCACTTCAGCCATTCAGAGAATCTTTGGGGGGTTTTTGTTGACAGAAGTGAAAGGAAAGCTCCTTTGAGGAAAAAAGTGGGCAATTCATCAGATATTAGAAGTTGGGGGAGACTAAGATTATTGTCAGCCAAGGGTCACCTGGTAGGACCTGGTGCAATGATATTAGACTTCGGATCTCTGATCTACTGCCTCGTAGCTATGAGTTCTTGGGCGAGTCATTTACCAGCATTTGGTTTCATTGTCTATAAAATAAGGACATGCTAATAGCAAATACTTAAGAATCCACTTATAATAATGCTCTTTACATAGATAAGATCAACAAACTCAGCAACCCTCATAACAAATTTCAACATATTTAAACCAACGGAAACTTATTTTCTGATAGTTCTGAAGTTCTAATGTCTTGAAAGAAAGGTATTAGCAAAGACGTCCTTTCTCCAAGGGATCTCTAGAGCCTTGTCTTTTTTGTCTTCCAACTTCTGGTCACTCCTAAGATTTTTTGGCCTTATACCAGGATGACCCTAGTCTCCACCTCTATGGCTTTCTCTCTAGTGTCTGAATCTCCCTTTCCTCCTCTTAAGGATACCACTCATTGGATTTAGAACCCATGCTAAATCCAGGGTGGCTTCATGCTGAGATCCTTTACTTAATCACATCCGCATCTACTTCCCAAAAAGGTCATATTCTCAGGTACCAGGGTAAGGACTTGGAGGTATCATGGCGGGTGGGCTATGAACTGGGCATTTCTTTTATACTCATTTTATAGCTGAGAAGACCCTCAAGGTCACCCCTGGTAAGTGGTAAATCTGGCATGCAAACCCTGATGGCCTGGTTCCAGAGCTGATCTTTAAAAATTACTCGGTTAGGAGGCTGAAGTAAGAGGATCATTTGAGTTCAGGAGTTCAAGACCAGCTTGAGAAACAGTGAAAAAAAAATTACTTCATGACAAATATTTATGGAGCCAATATAATGCACAATAGTGGAAAGAATAAAACAGAAAACTCTACATGTGTTCATGGAATGGTAAGGAATTCTGTGTGTCTGATGAAGGGGGTTGTGGGTGTGGTAGGGACTGATCTGTAGAAGGTTCTAGTGACTCAAATGTTAAATCGCATGAGATGCACAAGGTTTTGAGCAAAGTAATGATACTGTCTGATTTATGTTGTCAAAGGACCCCAGTGTGACTACTGGATTTAGAACTGATTATTGCTGGGCATGGATAGGGAGGCAGTGTGAAAGTCATTGACCTGCTGATTGCCTGGAGGAGGGAGGCTGCAAAGTGACTGGCACATACTGTGAAGGAGCAGAATTGGCTGGCAGGTGCAACATGCGCTTTGTAAGGTAGAGGAACCAAGGATGATGCCAGAATCTTCGACTTAAGTACCTGCAGAGCTGGTGTGGCCACTGACTCTCTTGCTTCCCTTGTAGCATTCTTATAAAAAACCCAAGGAGAGCACAAATGGCAAGTGCTATATGAGTAGAGTTCTGTTGAATATCATTTGTTATTCTTCTTCTTATTATTACTACTATTTCATGACCCTAAATTTTTTCCAGCTCCAGTTGGCAGGAGGTGCCACTGTCAAGAAAATCAGCATCTCAATTACAAGGGAACATAATTAGCTGATTATAATTTTAATTTGCCCTTTTTTAGCACTTTCCTCTCTTCCCCGCCTGTGTTGAGTACATATTTGAGATTCAAGAAGTCTCTATCTCTATCATAATGGACAAGACAATATCAACAGAGACAGAAAAGGAGGAAACAGTGGCAATTTTGAAATTATCTCTTTGAGAGCCTTGTCACCTACCCCCCACCAAGAAATTGTATTTAAATGGAGGAGTTGCAGGCTCTTTATACTTCACAGTGGGAAGGAAGGACGCAATGACAGACTAGCATTATAGATACGGTAAATCCATTCCCATCCAAACTCACCCTGTCACTAGCGAAAGCCTTATCAATGTGACAGTTTTCTGTTGATTTTTCTTAAATAACAGTAATGTTCCCTATTTGATTCCCCAGTATCCTGGTGAATTTTAATTACTTCTTCAGTTCATTCATTCCAACAATTCATAATGTTTTTTTATTTTTAACACCATGTAACTTTTATCCTTACCATTCCCATTTTACAGATAAGGAAAATGAGATACAGAGAGGTAGAATTGACACACCCCAGGCCACACAGCTATTAAGAAGCAAAGCAAAGATTCCCCCTGCAAAATGAAATTTCTACTTTCTACTGTAAGTTTTCAAAGTAATCAGCTTTATGGAGACTGATCTCTACCCCTTCCATCTTTGCAAACAGTTTTTTATTAACCTTAGTGAAAAGTTAGAATCATAGAGTGACTTTAATGAAAAGCAGTTTTATTGCTTTCAAATGTTATATAAATTATCAACTAAGATATAATAGAGTGCAAATAATGAATATGAAGGGAGTTAATGAAAAAATTACAATTCATAATAAGTTTGCAGAACGTAAGCTTGTATCATAAACATGAAAGACCTTTAACATTACAGTAATTAATTGCTGGAATCAGAAGTACTGACGCATGAAAGGAATGCTTAATTTAAGGACCCTTATATTGATTGAGAAAAAGGATACTGATTTTAAGCAGATTTACCTTATCTGCAGATACCCCCAAGGTTCTCAGTAGCAGAGATTATTTCAAACTACTCAAAAAAGACTGTAGACATTGTATCTGATTTTATATCAAATTGTGAATAAGTAGAGCCCAAATTAAAATGCATTTATTGTACCCACATACATCTATTTATCTTCCATCAGTGGATCTCCACAGAGATATGGTTATATCAGAAATGGGGCACTACCTATGCACCCTGGTCTATCTTCCTGTGTGTATGCAATAGGCCAAGATTTGTAGTCCAGTGATGTACTCTCCATCATACTTTATATGGTAATAATTGGTTAGCCTAATGGTTTAGGAGTTGTAACCTGTCAGTCCTGGCTCTGCCACTTTTTTCCTGTGCAAATCTAGGCACATCCTTTAATCTATGTGGACTTCGGATTCATCACCAAGCAAATTAAGATAATAATAGTGTTTGTATTATGGGCCTTGTTTGAGGATTTGAGCATTGTATATCAGATGTCTACTGATATACAAATTGTGCTTTAAATAGTTAAAGGAGTGTCTTATTACAATCGAGCCATATAGCTCACCCCCTCTGCTTCGGAGAGGAGGAACTAATACTTCAGGAAGTTAAAGTAACTTGCCCCCAAACCACCTGGCTATCTAGTGACCCAGATGGTTTAAAATCAGAATCAAGGTGTCCTGCTTTAAGTTCAATACCTCATTAACCACTGTGCTCACACTGGAGAACATCTCCTCCCACATAACCATCATAAAACCTCTCCACCTGGAACATATCCATCAAGAAAGCTCATTGCCTATGAGAGGACATGCTGGGAATGGATAAAGTCACAAATGATCTGAGTTTCCTAAAAATGCTGCTGCCTGATCTAAGGAAGGAAGGACTCAGTCCCCCAGCTCTAGGCACTTAAAATGGGACTTTCTCCATGACATGTGGCCAGCCTCCAAACTCCTGGTCCCCCAAGTCCTTCACTATAGATTTCCTATATGTGAGTAGGGAAACTCTTGCTTTCTCTCCTGACCTTTAACTGTCCTATGTTACTGGCTCTGATCCTTTTCAACCTAAAGCCTCAAGCATCCCCAGAGGTCCTGCCCTCAGCCTCCATCCTTTGCTACCCATCTGCACATCTCCCTGCTTTTCACCAGCCCCTGGCCTTTCTGTGCTGCTCCAGATTGGCTAACCCTCCCTAAGTAGTGGCCCCTGTGGCTCTGGTGGGTTTGCTCCAATTCATTCGTAAGTTTAGGACAATGAAAGGCAGTCCTTTTTCAAACAAAGAGTACTAGACTTCCAGACCTTATTATCCCCAGCAGGCAGCATAGATTTATAGGGGATATAGCACCTGCTTAATATAAGCAAATGCACTAACCTCATCAGACATTCATCATCTGACCTAAAGCCTTCCCTAAGTATCTCAGGAGTAATCAACTTCTATCACTCCCTTTACACTGTTAATAAGAGAGAAGAATTTGTCCTAAAGAATTATTCAGTTCTAGTGCTATGGTGTTTTCTCTGGAGTCTCTTCCTAAAGCAAAACAATAATAATAACAAACACCTGCATGGAAATCAGATAGCCCATGCCTTGTCTTTCCTTATCTTTAATGCTGTTCACTGGCATTTGTGAAAATTCACTGCTGCTGTTTTGAAAGATCCTCTTCCTAGAGAAGCATGCTGTTTTTTAGTTTTTGATTGGTCTATCACCTTCATGATGTGGTCAGGGTTTGGAGTAGGTAAGGCATTCTGCACAAAATCAGCTCTCATCCTGTTGAGGGTGACTGTTTCAGCTGAGAAGTTTCTGGCTGCATGTCAGAGAAAACTCAGGTCAGACTGGCTCATCCATAAGGAATTCTCAGTTCACATAAGCAGTTTTCAAACACTGGACATACATAGTACCTTTTGTAAGAGAAAGGCAGCAAATAAGGTGAGCCCTGCCACCGCTGGACTCAAAACCAGGAGAGAGTTTCTAGACTACGGAGGAGAAGAAGCAACCTTCACAGCCTGGGTGATCTCCCTGAATTGAGGTGGTAGTGCTGAAAATTCCAGAAGGCCTAAGAGCTACCTAGAGTTCCCAAGGTAGTGGACCTAAGAAGAAAGGGCTGCACAGAGAGGGCTGAAGGGGTCTCCCTACTGATCAGGCATGTGTATGAACAAACTTCCAAGGCAGAAGAAGAAAGGACCACCACAGGCAGAACAATCCTGAGATCTCTCAGGACTGGGAACACTGTGTTTCCATCAGTCAAAGGCATTGTTTCAGTTCCGGAAATGACTTTGCCATAGGCCTGGACTACCCTGCGCCTGCTTAATACAACTTAAAAGCAAGACTCTGAAGCAGAGGTTGGCAAACATTTTCTGCAAAGGGCCAGGTAGTAAACATTTTAGGATTTGGAGTCATGTGGTTTCTGTCTTAACTGCTTAAACATGCAGTTGCAATGTAAAGGTAGCCATGAGAATATATAAATGAATGGGTGTGGCTGGCGACTGTCCCATTAGCCCTTCACTCACAAAAAACAGAAAGTGGGCTGAATTCAGCTTGCAAAATATGATTTTCTGGTCTTTGAAAGTGCCAGAATTATTTGTAAGTAATTTAACTGTGTTCCAGAAAACTCAAAATGCCTGGCATCCAATGGAAGATTAGAAGGGATGCCAAAGAAATAAGAGGACTCTGACCTGTAATGAGAAGAAAAATTAATCAATAGAAACAGATCCAAGAAAACAGAATCTGATTAACAGACAAGAATATTGAAACAGTTGTTATAAACATCTGAAATTTGTTCAAGAAGGTAGAGGAAAGTGTCTGTGTGACAAGGGGCATCATAGAAGACATAAAGAAGACTCAAAGCAACATTTTAAAGGTGAAAGGGGTCTTTGATGAAAAATATATATATGGAATTAACAGCAGCTTAGACACTGAAGCAAAAGGGTCAGTGACCTTGGAGATACAGTGATAGAAACACAGAATAAAAGATCAAAATAAAAATAATGAGTATCAGTGAGCTGTGGAATAATATCAAATGATCAAATATTCATGTAACTGCAGTCATAGAGGAGGGAAATGAGAAAGTCTTGAAGAAATAATGACAAGGCTTTTCCAAAATTTCATGAAAATTATTAACCAACAGATGCAAAAAAAAAAAAATCAACAAACTTCAAACATAAGAAACATGTACAAAACTATACCAAAGGACATAAAATCAAATTGCTGAAAGGTAATGAGAAAAGAGAAAGTATTAAATTAAGTCAGAGAAAAAGATGTTGTAAACAGGAACAAAGATACACATGAAAGCAGGTGTCTCTGAAATAGTGAACACAAGGAGACAGAGAGTGATATTTTAAAGAACGGGAAAAAAAATAACTGCTAACTTAGAATTCCAGTGAAAAATATGTTTCAAAAATTAAGGTAAAGTAAGGGTTTTTCAAAACATACAGATGACAGAATTTATCATTAGAAGACAGCTACCACACGAAACATTAAAATAAATCTTTAAAGAGAAAATACATTGACATCAGATGGAATTCTAATTTTACATAAAGATTATATACATATATATATACCTTCTATTTCAAAAATTTCTTTTAAATTATGTTTAAAAAGCAAAATAATAATGCATGACAGGGTCTATAGCATGTGTAGAAGTAAGATGCATGGCAAAAGAGTAGTAAAGCACTACCAATGTAGCTCAGTGGTAAAGCATGGAACAACATGCACCAATACCTCAAAAGAATAATAAAGCAGTAAGATAGAGCAGGAGAGATAGAAATATACTTTGTAAGTTTCTTATTTTATATGCAAAGTGGTGTAATACCTGTTTACATACGCTGTGATAAATGAAAGATTTGTGCTGTAAACCCTACATCTAGGAGTGCTCCCTATAATGGGGAGGGGTGCTCCTTAAAATGGAGAGGGGTGCCATTGTCCTCTTATTTCTTTTGTGTGTAGAGACTAAGGTTGCTTTTAAATATCCTACGGTGCATGGGAAAGTTACCCACAATGAAGAATTATTTAGTGCAAACTGTCAACAAAGAGTTATCCAGCCAAAGAATTATCTAGCAAAGGTTCAGAAAGCCTGCTATAGGCCTAGGGGTAGAGCTCTGTGGTATAGTGCTTGCCTAGCATATGTGAGGCTCTGGTTTCAATCTCTAGCACTGAAAAAAAAATCTACTCTGGAGCAGCTACAAAAGCAGAAGGAAAAGCAATAGACTAAGAAATCAAGAGAAAAGATAGAAACAGACTAAAAAAATTCAACTAACACAAACAAAAAAGGTAAAAGAAGTAAATGGTAAAGGGAGAAAAGGTCAGATGAGGCAAACAAATGAAATGAATTGGTGGATTTAAACTCAAACATATCAATAATCTCATTGAATACAAATGGTCTCAAAAGGCAGAGATTGTTAGACTGCATGAAAAGTACGAGACTCAACTATATGCTGTCCACAAAAATCACAACTTTAAACATAAAGATAAAAGGCAAAGGATATAAAAGGGTAAACTAGGCTAACATTAATCAAAAGAAAACTGGAGTGCCTTTACAAATGTCAGACAAAGTAGATTTCAGAGCAAAGACTATTACCAGGAATAAAGAATTTAATCTTATAGTGACAAAGGGGTCAATTCATCAGAAGGATATAATGAAAAGGTGTTCACAATCCTAACCACATTGCTTTAAATACATAAAATAAAAACTGATAGTACTGAAAGAAGAACTAGACAAACCCACTGTTATAGCTGGGAACATCAACACCTCTCTCTCTCAATAATGCATACACTATGTATACTGAAAATCAGTAATTACACCGATGACTTAATATTTAATAGTGAAGAGTACATTCAGCAGTTTTTCATTACTACGACAAAATATCTGAAGCATGCTACTTTATAAAGAACAGATGTTTGCTTTGACACAAGCTTCTGGAGGTACGCGGTTCAAACAGTATAATACAGGCTTTGGCGGGCGGTGAGACCTGGGCTGTGTCACATCAAGGTGGGAGCATACATGTATCTTTGTATGTTTGGTCTGCCTCTTTTCTTTTGTTATTTTCTTTATTTTTTTCCCTCCTCTCCCTCTTCCATTCCCTCTCCCCTTCCCTCCCCTCCTCTGCCTCCTCTTCTTTCTTCTTCTTCCTCTTCTTCTCTTTCTTCCTCTTCCTCTTCCTCTTCTTCTTCTTCTCCCTCCCTCCTTCCCTCCTCTCTCCCTCCCTCCCTCCTCTCTCCCTCTCTTTCTAGATTGAACCCAGCACTTCACACAGGCCGTGCACTGATCCACAGTTCCTGTTCCTTTTTTCCTATAGTATCACTGGGATTCAGTCATGGTTCTCCATTTTGGTGAACTAATCTAAACACTTCCTTAAACCTCATTTCTAAGCACCATATTTAGATTATCTTACATCCTCTTAATGCCAGTAACACAAGACCTTGAGGGTAAAACTCTTACATGAGTTTTGAAGGGTAAACCATGTTCAAACCATAGCAAAGAGTGAGGTTCTTTTCTAAGATCAAGGACAATATGAGCTGTATGCTCTTACAATTTTGGTAAAGCACTGTAGCAGAGGTCCTAGCTAGTTCAACAAGACAGAAATAATAAACAGAAGGCTTACAGATTGGAAAGGAGGAAATAAAATTGACTATGTTCACATGAAATAATCAACTGTATAGACAATCCTAAGAAATATATAAAAAGCCAGCAGAACCAATAAATGTGTTTAGCAAGATTGTATAGTGCATGATTAATATACAAAATTCAATTATTTCAATATACTACCTACAAATAATTAGAAATTAAAATTTAAAAAATGATATCACTTGTAATAGTGTTAAAATATGAAACAAGAATGCATTTTGATAAAATATGAATAAGAGATATACACTGAAAACTATAAAACATTACTAGGGAAATTAAAGGAGGCCTACATAAATACAGAGTACATGTCATACTATGGCTAGGGAAATTCAATACTGTCAAGATATCAATTCTTACCAAATTAATTTATAGATTAAATGAGTCTCAATTGAAGTACCGATATAATTTTTTAAAAATATAAACTAATAAGATAATTCTAAAACTTACATGGAAATATAAAAGACCAGAAACAGTCAAAACAATTTTGTAAAGAACAATTTTGAAGGACTTATGCTACCTATTAAGAATTTACCACAAAGCAACAACAATTAAGATGGCGTGGCATTTGTATAAATTTAGACATATGGATCAATGGAACAGAAAGTCCAGAAATTGACTTATACAAATTACATCAGAGGTCCTTACGGAATCCACAGTTAAATACCACTATACTACAGATCCTTCACAAAGCTGAAATTAAAAATATTGGTCACCCCAAGTGTTAGCACAGTTGGACAGCAGCTAGAACTCTCACACTTGTTGGTAGGAAAATACAAAAAATAGGCACTTTGTGAAACAATTTGGTGATTTCTCTAAAAGATAAATATTCTACAGAAGGACCTACCACTTTCACACCCAGGTTTTACCCAAGAGAAATAAAGCATAAATCTATGCAAAGACTTGCATACGAGTGCTCATGAGCAGCTTTATTTACAACAGTCCCAACCTGGGAACAACACACATTCCTATCAACAGACTAAAACAGAGTCATTTTTAAAAAGTTGTCTGTCTATGAAACAGCAATATTAGTAATAGAAAAGAATAAACTATATTGATACATGCAACAATATCAGCAAGTCTAAAAATTATTATGTCCAGTTAAAGACAGACAAAAAAGTAACACACTGCACGATTCTATTTGTAAATGTTCTAGAACATGCAAACTAACCCACAGTGATAGAACCCACAAAAGTAGCTCCATAAGCCAAGACAAAGGTAGGATGATGGAAATATTTATTTCCTTGTGTTGAGGGGCTCATAGGTATCTATATTTGCTAAGACTCCTCAGGTTGAATACTTTATGTGCATATTATTGCATGGTGATCATGCTTCAATAAAGCCATAAAAATGTTAAAAGGAGGGAGGAGCAAGAGGAAGGCAAAAGAGCAGGGGAGAAACAGCAACCGGTGGGCTATATGACCAAGGACCATCTCCACTCTGCCATGCGCAATGGTGGTTTCTCCTGAACCTTGTTCCCCATGTGACTGTGGGGTGTCACTCACAGTTAGTGTGATGGTTAATGTTGATTTTCAATTTGATTGGTTTTAGAGCTGATAGGAGATTAGTGCAACACACTTCTGGATGTTTGGGTGTGTCATGGGAGTGTGACGTAGGGGACTATATCTGGTCCCCAGTCCCTTTCTCACTGGCTTTTTTCATATGCTCTGTTTCCTCTGCCATGCTTCCCACCATGATGTTTCTGTCTCAGAGCCAGCCCACTATGGGCCAAAACCTTTGAAAAAGTGAGCTGAAATAAACTCTTCCTCCCTTAAATTTTGTACGTCAGGTATTTTATCCCAGTAAGGTAAAGTTGACCATTGCAATCAGATTATCAATTTCTGTTATGGTTTATATCTAGATGCCCTCCAAAGCTCATGCACTTAAAGGTGAGGCTTTTGGGAGATGATTGGATCATGGGTGCATGATATTCATCAGTGGACTAGCCCACTGATGAGTTTTTAGCTAAATATGATATTGAGAGGTGAAGCCAGGTTGGTGGAAGTGGGGCACTGGGGGCATAGCCTGCAAGGATGAACAGTATCTCCCTACCTCTTCCCTTTACTGCTCTCTGATTCCTGCTGCTATGCCATGTGCTGCTTCTCCTCTGCGATGCCTCTCTGTCATGCTGTCTTCCCTAGAAGCCAGCTATGGACTGAGACCTCTACAAACTATCAGCCAAAAGAAACCTTTCTTCCTTACAGTTGTGGCTGTTGGGTATTGTGTCGCAGTGACAAGAAACTAACTAAGATGATTTCCTTGTTCAGCTCTGCAGGAAGAGAAACAGACTTCACGAAGCTTCCCCATAATCTTCCAGCCAATTTCTCCTCATATACCATGGGGCAGAACTGTGCTACATGCCAATGTGAGAATTCCACTAATCAAATATACCTTATTATTTAGTAGAAGTAGATGTTATGGCATCAAATCCAAGATTCACTACTCTGATCTTACTAAGAAACTTTTTTTATTTTTCACTAAACCATGAGTGACAGTTCTTTTTCTTTTTCTCTCTCCTTTCCTTGCTTCCATTTCCTTTCTTCTTTTCTTTTTTCCTTCTTTCCTCTTGGTAAAGACATTCTACATGCAGAAGGCATACATTAATCTGTTAATCTAAAAAAAGTGTTTGGACATAGAAATGATAAGTGTTTGAGGAGATGGAATGCTAATTACACTGATTTGTATGTATTGTATATAATATGTATGGAATTATCATACTGTATCCCATAAATATATACAAATTTTATGCATCAATTAGAAAATTAAAAAGTACCTGGGCATATTTATGAAGGATGGAACTGTTAATGGGGACAAGAACATGGGGTTCATTTTGCTGTTCATGATGACATTCACTAAAGACTGTCTACATCCCCTGGGGTCTGTTGCATGGGCAGGGAGTGGAAGTGTGGCCGCCATTGGATCCCTCACCTCAAGACTTTAGACATCCATGAATTCAGAGCTTGTGTGAGTCAGTTATGATCAGGTAGAAGTTGACTTCTTTATTATCCAGCAAATTCATACTTTATCCAGCTCCATGACATGGTCCAAGATTGCCCTCAAGCAAAAAAAAAAAAAAAAAAAAAAAAAAAGAAACTGGAAAGTTGCCTCTCTGATGTGATTTCTCATAAATGCTCAGATATTCGTACTTTACAGGATGTTAAGCAGTACCAAATCTTCTAATTGACATCCTAGATAAGAAAGTAGATGGATCATTTTAAGAAAACACACTTTTTCCCCCCATGGAATTCAATGTAACTGGACCGAAAGAGGGAAAAACATGTGTGTCCATACATATTTTTATTTTTTCTGAGTTGGACTTTGTTCAAGAAGGATGGCTCCCTCCCAGGGGTCTAGAGGAGAGAAGCTTGCTGAATAACTGCCAAGTCCACCCTGGATTTCAGGGAAATGTTTAACCTACTTGATAGAAATAACACATTTGAAAGTCTTTTAATGGCATCATTTATGTGCTAATTTTATAATTACAGAGACATTTCACCTCTTCTTTTAAGGAGGGAAAACCCTAGTTAAGTCTACTTAGACCCTTTGATAATACCTGATTAGTGTTCAGAAGTAATCAAGGTTTCCCCAGGATGACTCTGGTGATCAGGGGCTTGGTTTGCAGGAGGTTGCTTTTCCCTAGCCTCATTGCTCTCTCCTTTCTCACTGCCCAGGAGGTTTGTGCCCACAGATTCAGAGCTAAAGGAGGTGCATGTGAATTAGAGGTCAGGCTTGGTTGGTTGCCAGGTGATCATTCAGTACTCTGCTCTTCTTACTCTGGAGATTTTATCATTTCCTGGCCTTTACTCCAAATGTACTGTGTTTCTACTCCCAACATTCCATCTGTCTGTTGGAGGGCCATCCTCTGCTTGCCAGAATCTGCACTCATCACTCAGAAAGCCAGATGTACCTAGACATTATATGCCTGTAGGGAGCAGCCTGCACCATAATTGACAGGCTGTGCAATGGTTAGGGCTTAGGGTGACAACTCTGAGGTGTGATCTAGAGTATTAGAACAAGACCTGGGGATCTTGCATAATGCAGATTCAGATTCAGTCGGGGATGATGACTGATGATGCTTCTGGTTTAGAACCATGCTTGGAATCCCAAGGTTCTACACTGTTTCTAGAAGGATTCAGTGAAACCCAGCAAACGAAGGTCTCATCTCTGGGGCTCTTCTTGGTTGTCTTTCTCAGTTTGGCCATCTCCCAGGTGCCATGGGTTATTTCGGGGAGTACTTTCTAATAAGTCATGTCCACAGAAATCCTTGTCTCACAGTCATCTTCCAGGGAGCCCACCCTAAGACACTGAGTATTAAGCCCCTTAGCAGGTGCTCATTAAAACACACTAGGACAAAGCACCAGCTTCGCTATCCACACCCATCCACCACCATCGCCTTTAGCTACCTGTGTGCAAGTCCCATCAATTATCCTCTGACTCAGGCATGCCATGGGCTTCCTAAGTCATCTGACTGCTGCTCCATAAATCTGGAATTCTTTTTTTTTTGTATTGAGAATCAAACTCAGGACTTCACAATTGCCAGGCAGGCGCTGCACTGCTGAGCTATATCCTCAGTCCTGGAATTCTTGCTTTCACTTTTCAGCACTCTGAAAGTTTACTTGTTTTATGATGCTCATTTTTTCCTTCCTCTTTTCCTCTTTCCTTCCCTCCCTGCCTTCCTCCTTCCCTCCTCCCTCCCTCCCTCAATCTCTTCTTCCCTTCCTCCTTTCCTTCCTTCTTCCTTCCTTCCTTCCTTCCTTCCTTCCTTCCTTCCTTCCTTCCTTCCTTTTTCTCCCTTCTTCTCTGGAGACTGAACCCAGGAGTGCTCTACCTCTGAGTTATATCTGCAGGCTTTTTTATTTTTTCATTTTTTGAGGGTCTTACTAAGTTGCCTAATCTGACTTCAAACTTGCAGTACTCCTGCCCTCAACTTTCCAAGTGGCTAGCATTATAGACATGTGCTGTTGCATCTGGCCTCAAGGTTTATTTCTAACGTTGTCTTTAGCAGTAGGCTACACTGATCCCCACATTTAAAATCAGCCCCCTTCCCTTGCATCTTCTCATCATACTTCCTGGTGTTCTCATCCAAATACTGGGTATCCTGATTCTTACCACTATCACTCTCAGAGTCACTGTGATGATCAAAGGAGACAATAGGTGTCATCTGTTCCCTAAACTGTAATGATGGCTATTTATGTAGGAAAAATACACCACTTGTGAACTTCCTTGTACAGTTTTTCCAAAACTAAGTTTTTTTTTTCTTTTTAAACATCTATAACATGACATCTTGGATTTACATCACTGAAAAGTAGGAAACATATTTATTAGGTATAATCTTAAGCCTTATATTTGCAGATGGAGGTGTAAATCTACTATCCCAGATTGGGAATCTCTTGCCACTGACTTACAATACTGTAGAGCTCACTCCATCACACGGTACCACATCAAGACTGCTGCCAAAGGAAGTCCACATTAAGGATCTCAGGGTAGAATATATAGGGAAACCCAGCTTCTGTGTTATCTCAGAGGGGACTTCGAGGCCATCAGTTTTCCCCACTCTGTACCCTGAGCTATACAGCTGGTTACAATAGACTGAGTGGAAAAATTGGGAGAAAGTTATAAAGTTTAAATTTTGCCACTTCTTAGGGAAAGATGACAGCACTCAGGCAGAAATATCTGGAGCTGAGCAGGTTGTGGGAAGACTGGACTGAGAGGTAGGAGGCAGGAGACGAGTGTGAGAACAAGCTAAGTCAGGCTCTGGGCTTGACAAATTATTATTCAGTTAGCTTGCCTGAATTGTGACATTATTTATTAAAATAGAGACAAAATTTAAATAGGGAGATGTCAACCCCAACCTCAGGCTTCCTCCTGAGCACAGGCAGCTGGCACAAAGCAGCCACTGCATAGCACAAAACCCACATGACAGCAATATGGGGGAGAGCAAGTCATCGTGTCTATTTAGAGTTGCACAGACTCAAGGATGAGGCAGGGCTTCATCACCCAAGTTGCATGACCTTGGAGAGGTCCTCTCTCCTTTACAATTATCAGTGTTCTTACTGTAAACAGGAATCATCATTTATTAGAGAGTCACTGTCAGGACTGAACTACAGTATGGATGAGAAAGCATTCTGACAAAACCTCACTACATGGTAACTATTCTTAGGAGTCATGATGATAGTTTGGTTAGTATCTTAAAGCATGGAAAGTTTTTCACTCCATTGTAGCAAATGGTTGCTGATGATCAACTGTTTTGCTTCACTGTTCTGATCCTTCACTATATCACAAGAGCGGCCACCTTTATGTTCTAATCCTCCTGGGACATGATGGGAGGTTCTGTGGTTGAAAGCCTTGAGCAGATGAGAGAATGGAAGAAGGCAATTGATTCTACTCCTGTCAAAGTCTTATTGGGGATGGCATTTAAGAACATATGATCATGCAGCAGATGACCAGTGTGTTGGAGAGGAAGAGGATGCTCTGGCATCATTTGGAGCATTGGGAGAAAACCTTCATTGGTACCTGCAACTGTGAAATTTGAGATTCCCAAGGAGAGAAGGCATGGTCCAGGGTGTCACCTACCCACATGCCTTTCTAGCCTGGAGGCTTTCATTGGGCAGGGATGTCCACCCTCTCTGACTCTGGAAACAGGGCCTGGGCCTCTGAGATATCTTCTGGTACTGCTGTTTGCTTGTTGGGTGAGTCTGAGAAGTCCCTGGAATGGGGCAGTTGCACATGGCCTGCCTTCTCTCATGGACTGCTTGGCTACTACATGCCAGTCACATTACATATATAAAAGGAAAGCATGCTTAGCTGCTCATTTCCTCCTTATTATCATTTCTTAGCCAGCACCTTCTGCAAATATGGAGACTCAGAAAGGTTAAATTACTGAATCAAACTCACATAGCTAATAAAAAGTAGAATTAAATATAAATCCTGACTTCAAAACTGCACCCTTTGGTGGGGGGATTATACTTCACAATAACCTACTCTATATTTTATGTATCATCAGAAGAGAGGCACTCAAAAACTTCAAACAGCAATGATGAGGAGATGGAAATATTCATTACCCTGATTGGATCATCAAATGCATTGTATATGTGCTACTGAAGTATCACACTATACCTCTTAAATATGTATAATTATAGTACGTTAACCAAAAAAATTTTAAAACATTTAAGGAAATGGAAATATTAAATTCTGGGCTTTTTTTTTTTTTTGGCATGTGTGTTTTGTTTTGTTTTTTGAGACAAGGTTTCTTTATGCAGTTTAGGCTGGCCTTAAACTCACTTTGGAGCCCAGGCCCACCATGAACTCTCAGTGATCTTCCTGCCTTAGCATCTCGAGTGCTGGGATTATAGGTGTGAGCCACCATGCTTGGCGGAAATGGAAATATTAACTTCCCTGACTTGATCATTATATGCTATGCAAACAGAAAGTCATCACATCATACCTCTTAAATTTGGGTGATTAAAATAATTCACAAATTTTTCAAAACCTCCAAATGGCACCCTTTCCTCCACAGAATGCTACCTGTGGGCTACAGTAGATGAGATGATGATGACGATGATGATGGTGATGATGATGATGGTGATGACACATAGAAGAATGTCAGAGGAACCTGCAGGGAAAGATGCTTCAGCCTCCAGTGGCCATCAAGAAGGGTAAAGGTACAGCTACCTGTGGAGAGCCTCCAAAGCCCAGGCGGCAGTGTGGAGTTGGTTGAAGGTATAAATAGATTAACAAAAGGCCTTTTTTTTGGTGATAATAATGTGCCCCTGTCAGAAGCAATGAGCTCCAAGTGAGGAGTTGGTGTCATGGCTCAGGACACCGTTTTGCTTCTTGTCTGATTAGGAAGCACTATCGTGCTTGGTGGTGGTGGTGCCTCGTATCATGAACAACTCAAGTGACAAGAGTGTTTTGGTGGGCTTGCGACAATGAGGCACTGTGGAAGAGGCTAAAATTCAATTGTAGCAGGTGGGAAGTGGCTGGATATAAATATTTTAGGACAACAAATATGATTCAGAAGGCTAATTGGAACACACTGACGCCACCCAGGACTTCTGGCGGCATGACACACAGATGGGAGTAGCAGTCTCCACCCTGGCATCAGAACGCACACTGTAAGTCATGGAGAGAAAGCTGTGCCCTCTGGGTGCACATCTAGGTCCTTGCTAGAAGGCTGATGTAGGAGACAGGGAGAGGCAGGTTGGGGCTGGAGTGGACATTGGACTGCAGTCTGGCTTTTTGTCTTGAGAAAGTCACCCAACCTTCCTGAGCCTCAATATCCTCATCTATAAAGCCAAATTTCTCATGTTAGGCTGCATGCTAGGTCCTAGGTCTCTAGATCTGCCAAAGGGGTCCCAGTCCAGCTTTCATGACCCAGGTAGACCTCACTTTTGGTCCAGCCTCTCTAGGGTGTACCAATGGCATTGGGGGGTGCACTCCCTTCTTGCAAGGGATGTCTGTTTGTGGTTGAGTAACTAGAGCTTAGATGCGTGAATGGAGGGACAAGTTTTATGTGTGCATAAAAAGTCCTTCACAGTCTAAGGAGAGGATGCTGGTGATCTGGAATCCAGGTACCCCTCTCTTTCTGGACCACTGTTCTGTCTGGAACTCCAAGGAGTAATGAGAATTATGAATTCAAATGAGGCTTTGCAGCCCTTCTGAATCTGTATTTGTCAAGTAGGATGATAGGACCTAATTCATTTAACACTTTTTTGGCTGGATTCATAACTTGTAAATAGTTAGACATGTGTCATTGGGCCTCCAGTGGTGCTCTTGCCTTGGATCCCATGGGTGTTAGAGGGAGCCTGGATCCTAGAAACTTTGCTTACCTCTTGGTCCTGGGTTTCCTCATTTGTAAATTAGAAATAATAGAATTAACCTCACAGAGTTGCTGTATGAGCCACTGAGATGACCAATATCAACTAGTCCTATGTCCAATGATGTTATTATTGCTAAAACCCCCTGTGCATTGTAGACTTCTTGGTTCCCTGCTATAAAGACTTCACCTTGCCAGCTGTCTTGCCACCTATGTATGGTGATCCAGGTGGTCCGACTATAGTATGACCTGGTACATTGTTACTTCTTATTACCATCTTCATCCTGTGTAACCCTGTCAGCCTGGTAGAACCTCCTCCATCCTCTCCTGGTAGCTTTCTAGCTCCGGGGTAAAGGACCATCACCTGCATGGGTCAGGTTAGCAAGCAAGACACACGCACTGAATTGTTTGGAGCAAAACTCAGATGGGTAAATAAAGGTCTCCTTAAATGCCACGGGTTCAGCTGGGGGAAGTTCTATAGGGAGCTAAAATGTGTAATCTTCCAGATAGCAAACAAATAAGTTCAAGCTCAGGGCTCAGGCATTGTCCATGCCATTAACTGCCTTGCTTGAAAACCTGGCTCATGATAGCAAGCCAGTGGGAAGGATTGCTGTTTCAATTTAACTTTGCTATCATTAAACAGCCTTCTGAAGTTCCTCTGATACGCTTATTTTATTTCTCTGGCCTCACGCCAGTTAAAAGTAGGATAAATGATAAGTCTGTTAATGAACACTTCCACTGATTTCATGGCAGAGAGTGCAGAGGAGGGCGTAGGTGGGACTGTCCCCATAGTGTGGGCTTATCACAATTTCAGGCATCAAACATTTATTAAGGACCAATAATAAAAGCCCCCATGATGGTATAATGGCTCATTCTAAATGCTTCCTGCTAATAAAATGAGCATTGAGTCAAAAGACAATATTTAAATTCCATCCACAACGTGTCAAGGAAAGGACAACTGTGGCTGAGGTGCAAGAAGCACTTAGCCAACTTGCTTAATCATCTGGTGCCCTGCAAACTGGTGTGCTCTTGGCAGGTGGGGAGATGTTCCCTAGGAAATGCCTCACTAAGGGAGGCGTCCACAGACCTGCATTCAAATCCTGGCTCCCTGCATGTGGGTTGGGTGATAGTGGACTTGATACACAGCTCTCTGACCCTCCACTGGCGCCTCTATAAAATGTAGATATTTGTACCACTCACAGATGGTGGCTTGGCGTAAAAAGGATGATGCATGTAAAGCGTTATAGCAGTATTGATCCATTTGAAATGACCTTCCCCCTTCCCTTGAACCTGAACATGCTCTGTGTAAACACATTTCTAGCTTTAGGGAAGTTACTGTGCCATGAACAAAGTAATGGCCTCAGAAACCAACGAGCTCCTTGCCTTGAAAAGACTGTTTCACATAAGTACCTTGACCACCACCCCTAATCTGGATGTATGTCACATGCCCTGGATTTTGATTGCTAATAAAGTGAGCCTGATTATGAGAGTCACACAAGTACAGTCCTACAATGGCCCTTGACAAAGTTCACCTCCTCCAGCGCTGCACCCAAACCTGTCTCTCACTCTCCCACCCCATCTGGCCTCACTGCACCCTAGCTTTTCCTAGGTGCTTACTGTTCCAACTGGGTGCCCTGCCCTGATTTCCTGCCTTCGCTGTTCCCTTTTCCCCTTCTAGAATAACCCTTTCCCCTTTAGGGGCAGCAGAGAGGTGCTCTCTAGAGGTCTCCCGGGTTAGGTTTTTCCAGCCTCCCTGTGTCCCTCCACTGCAGGACCATGTTGCTTTGACATCGTGCTGCTGCTTCTCTCTTGAACCTGAAAGTGAGGCTTGCATCTATACGACAAGCAGCCATCACAGAGCCTGGTGGAGTGACAACGATTCTAAGTTGGTTGACTCAGCTCTCATTCCCTAGGGAATCTTGTCCAGTCTCAGAGATTTAAAAATAATTTGTATGCTGGGAACTCTCAAATAAATCAGGCTGGCCCACTCCCTTAACCTCACTGTGCAAACTTTGAGCTGTCCACTTAGTATCTCACTCAGGTATCCAAGCCTGTTGTAAACTGGGCTCCTGACGGCCCTTCCCAAACTGTCTCCCCCTCTAGTCTTTTCCTTCTTAGTAGATGGAAGCTCTGTCTTTCTATTGCTCAGCCTAAAAACTCTGGTGTCATCGCTGTCTTCTCTACATGATATATCTGGTTTGGTTATGATTCTGTGGGCTCTAGCTTTAGAAACGATTCAGAATCTGGCCCTTTCTTGTCTCCCTTGTTCTCACCTAGATTGCTACCATAACACCTTGAAGTGGGTATCCCCCCTGGCCTATACCCTTGCCTCTGTCTGTTTATTTCCAGCATAGCAGTCAGAGTAACCCAGTGAAATCACATCATTCTGTGGCTCAAAGCTCTCCAGTGACTTCACCTCACATTCAGAGTAGTGCTGTAGTCTTTACCATCATTGTGAGCCCCTGTTACCCACCAAGCTAATTTTCTTTGCTCTTTGGACATTGCAGGCAGGCCTCCACCCCAGAGTCTTTGCACTGGCTGTGCCCTCTACCTGAAATCTTCCTCCCCCAGGGCCATATCAATAGGTACCTTACATGCTCCAGGCTTTTCTCAAATACTACCCTCTCAGGTAGGCATTCTCTGGCCACCTAATCTACAACTTCCTCTCTTAATACCTAGTCCCTTTCTCACATTTATCTTTCCTTCTTAGAAAAGTGAGCTTAATATTCATTATTCTATATATTTTACTCACTTATCTTCTTGATTTTCCATTTTCTGCAAGCCATGAAGGCATGACTTTTGATTTGTTTTGTTAATTTTTCTGTCCTCGATGCCTATAGCAACTTCTGGCACATAGCAGATGTCCCTTAAAAGTAGTTGGTAGAGTAAATGACGGGAGAAATCAGCCTCAGAGCCCTCTAGTACCCTTGAATCAGTAGTGGGGTACAGGGGCAGGGGATGGGTTTCACAGTGAGAAGCAAGTAGTCCTTGGCTACAGAAGCAATAACAGAGCACAGACCAACTCCACACAGGGACGGCCATGGCTCCTTTTTGTGGGTGAGTTCTGCAGGGAGATGGTAGGCTGCTTGGGATTACTAGGCTGCTAGAAATAGAAATGATTTTCCCTTTAGGGAATATTTTGAATAGGATTTCAGAGCAGGAAGAACTTAAGTGTGAGACATGGGGCAGTCTGTATAGGAGCAAACATCTCATCCCACTGGTGAGGCTAGCAGCTCAGGGTCTGCTCTAGAAGTCCCAGTTGGTGAACAGCATATTCCCCAGCGGGATTTGGCACCTGTCTTACTCATGCTCCTTATCATCCCTTGGACAAAATTCCTTACATTCACAATTTAAAGGAGAAGAGGTTTATTTTGACTCATGTCTTAGAAGTTTCAGGTAGTGCAGTGGAAGGGCCTGGATGGAGGAAATCTGATTACCTCATAGCAGCCAGGAAGCAAAAAATGAAAAAAGTGGCCTGCCTCTTCTCATCGTACCCCAACTCCTAAGTGCAAGTCAGCTATACTGCCCTTGTAATTCAGTCACCTTCCAAAGGCCCCACCTATGAGCCCATGAGACTCTTGAGGGACATCTGGACATAAAACATAACAGTCCTTGGACTAATATCAGGCACAAATTGTAAAGAAAGTATGCATGCAGAGTCCTGTTGCTCTGTTAGCTTATATAGTCCTAAGAAATTAGATATGAGTTTCTATGGAAAGAAATGTGACTTTAAGATATAACTGCAGTTTAATTGTTGCTATCTTCCTAAATAATGTAGGCATCTATGTGGCTCCTTCATATGTGATCTAGTTTAATCCTTTCATGTAGGGCTTGTTCCTTGGTTGGGCTGGGGTGCTGACTTCCATTGGCCTCTTTTACTTTGGAAGCAGCTATGCCCTTCAAAATGTTTTTTTTTTCTGGGATCTGGACAGATGGGTCCAGACCTGGACCTCACACTTCCCTCTCTGCTCACCCAGGTTGTGCTAGGTGGGCAGCTCAGAGTCTGGCTAGAGTTTCCATGGCCCCAGGCAAGGTAGAAGGCCACAGTGAGGGGCAAGGGTTACCACAGCCCTATTTCAGTCTCAGGTAAACACATTCCCTCATGCGGATCATGCTCCAGAGTGTTGAATTTGGGAGGTCTCAAATCAAGCTGATATTTGGTTGGCATTTGACTTGTGATTTTTTTGTCTATATTCCACTGGTCTGGTCCAGATAAATAGGCTAGAGTGCAGGTCCTCTTATCCCTGAGAGTTAGGCTTTGATAGGGACCTGCACCTCATCACGTTCTCCCTCATCTATGCAGGATCTTACTCTTAAGCCTGGCTATCATCTGGTCTTTTGTCTTGGGAAAAATAAAAATCTTCCAGAAGAACATAACCTGTGTCTTTTCTGGTCAGTCTCCATCTAACTCTTGTCCAGCTCTGGCCACTATGTTCTTGTTATATGCAGGATCAGACCTTATCCTACTGCTAAGTCCTGGAGAGGCCAACATGGCAACATCTGATGGACTCTTCATGGCATCTGGGCAGGATGGGCAGATCAGCCCTTGCCAGCCCTGAGTTCAGGCAGACAGCCAGATTCTCATGGATATTTATTGTGCCTACTGTTCAATATCCATTCACCCTCCATCTCCAATATCCTTTTTGGAGAATCACCTCCCTGACCCATCGTATGTGTTTCAGGTTATGGAGACTCTACCCAGATTCCACAGAGGCACCTACGACTGAGGTCATACCACATGGTGCATTTCCAGCACATCTAGTTCAGATACAAGCATGTGACCTAAGTCATATGAATTGCAGTCAGTGAAACCCAATGTTAGTATGTGTGTGTGCTCACATGTACATGTATACATGTGTGAGTACCTGTGCATGCAGGAGCACATAATTGGAGAAGTGGGCTCTCCTTTCTATTGAGTGTGAGTCTGGAAAGATGTAGATTAAGAATATCTAGCATCCATTGTGAAGAGATGGTAAGCCAAGAATGAAGACAACAAATACCGAAGAGGCACAACCAGATGGAGAGAGACAAACCTTATCCAGGTGACATGACAGCATGTGACTTTTGACTGAGCCATAGCTGAAGGCGGATCAGTCTATTTGGATGAGTTGTTCAGTTGCATGACCTGATAAGAACGCTAGTTCATTTGCATTAGTTTAATGTTTTCTCATTTGCAACCAAAAAGGTCCTTCCTGACACAGAGCCTTCTGCTGCCAACTGATCACAATGGACTAGCCTATATCTTATAATCCTTCCTCTCTGGGGTCTGTAGCTTTCTCTTTCTGTCTGTCCTTAACAGCCATCAACTCAAGTCCCTGCTGGGAAAAACCTGCTCTATAGATCAGATGTTCCACTGGGCCCTGGTCCTCTACCTTCTAATCCCAGCCCCGGGTGCATCATCTGATACTGAGAACAGCACAATCAACAAAATTCTACGTCATGCCCCTTGGAATTGCTGCCAGTTTGGATCAGCACTTTCAATATCTGTTCTGGGAACACTAGTTCTACTGGATGCTCTCTGGGAAGGAAAAAAACGTTTGCAGTTTTAAAAAGTTGACGAAGTCCTCTACGTCTCCTTATTAGACATCTTCAGGCAAATGTATCTACTATAGAGTGGCCCACATATTAAAAATTGGCTTTTTCTAACCTATTTGATGACAGAACCAATATGTTTTTGATTGGACCTATTATAACCTGAATCTACTTTGGGACATACTTGATGAGAATTTGCAGAAGTTCCTTAGATGAAACAATTTGTACCAATGAACTCATGATGGAGGGAGAAGCCCTTCTGTTCTGGTTGGGTCCAGGCACCTGCTAACTGGCCTGGGGCTATGACATTGTTTCCCTTCGTCATGAGAGTGCCCAGTGTGTCGCAGAGCTGAAACCAGAGGCTGCACTGTTTCTTGGTAGATCATTCCCACAGTGACGGTGGCAGGAGACGATTAGATTAGGCTGACAACATTCATTCCTCTTCAGGCCATGTGGACTCCCTGGTACCCCATTCTGAGATCACAGTTCAGATCTGGCCACAACAGTGTGTGCAGTCAACGATGAGCGGGGAGCTCAACAGCAAACTGTGACAGATGTTTCAAATCCAAATGCCCTCAGGGTCACGATGGGAGATGAGTTTCCAGGAATCAGGGCCTGTAATGAAACCCACCAAGGTCATAAAAATGCAGGATGGCCTCAGGAGGCCTCCCGGGGACTCCAGCCTAGATGACAGGAGTGCTGCATTTTTGTATATTTTGCTCTCTGGGCAGCAACATCACATTTCCTAGGAAAGAGAAATGCTTGCTTGGTATTGCCCCATAAATCCTTGAGACCCATTCAGGGATGAGGTGAAAGGAATCATTGGGCCCAGCAGGACTAGTTCTGGGACTGGGGAAAGGGAGAGAATTTTTTGAGCACTTACTATGTGCCAAACTCTACCCAAGTTACTCTGCATTTGCAACCTTTCTTCATTTTCAGAAAACCCAGTGAGGGGAACAGCATTTACATTTTGCTGAAGAAACTAAGAGTGAGTGAGGGAAAGTTTTTGTCTACATGGAGGCACTGGAATTTGCACTGAAGCCTTCCAGCCACCTGCAGCCGTGTTCAGGAAGGGATTTCTCACTGTATGCTCTGAGTACAGATCTCTCACACATGGTGGGTTCTGTCCCTTGACTTTAACTGGGTGGGGCTGTCTTCTCCTTTGACACTCCACTCCCAGCCTGGTCCAAACCAATGCAGAACAGACTTTCATAGTCCTGGTCTCTCCGGTGAGGGAGATGAGGAACTGAGGGGATAGAAATGAACAGGATCCAGGGTGAAATTCTAAGGGAATTGGTATACTTCCAGCCTGGAGAGGCTATTTTCAAACTGACCCTGAATGAGATTGGTGCTGCCAGGTCAGGAGGCTGATTTTACCCCCAGGAAACACTGCTGCACTTGTTTGTTTGTTTGAGTGCCCTCAACACAGTCATTCCAAGGGGTGCTGATGGAGAACTCATTGAACTAGGAGCCAGGTGAATCCTACCCCTGGCTCCACCTGATCCCAGCCCTGTAATTCCCTTCCCTCTCTCAAAGTCAGTTTCTTCATCTGTAAACTGGGTTCAGAAATTTCTACTTTGCCCACTTCATAGCGACAACAGACGTGACATTTGATTAAATTCAATCTGGATTTATTGAGCACTAATTAGATACCCTGCCAAGGCTGAGGAGAGGGGTTTTGTTAAGAAAGATCATACAAATCCATTTTCTCAAGGGACCTGTTCCGTGCAAAGAGGATGGATGGAGGAAGTGAGTAGTGGTTTACCTTTCAGTAGTGTCCTAGCTCTTTCTCAGTCTTTGTTTCATTTAAAGCATACGGTGGCTGTCTGAAGTAGGCAGAGCAAATATTCTTATTCTCATTTGACAGATGGAAGGAACTAAGGTTGCAGAAAGGAAAATGACTTGCTGAGTGATGCTAATAACATCTAAAGTCTGTACCCACAATTCATTTGCACAAAGTTTTCATACGTGTCATGTCATCAAATCTTCAAAACACCTCTGTGTGGTAGGACTTATTACTATTAGACCTGTATTATAGATGAGAAGGGAAACAGAGCCAGACTGTCAGTTCCCAAGGAGAAGGAACCAGACCATCTTCGTCCTTGAATTCTTAGTAGTGGGTATGGCATTGGGCAGTAAAAGCAGCTTGTAGCAGATGCTTTTGATTTCCTGCCCATATCTCCTTGAATTTAACCATTTTAGTGCACTCTGACCCAGTTTTCAACTGTCAGCACCTGCATTTCTGTGCCGACAGCTTTTTCAGCCAGCAAGAGCCCTCTTTGCCCATGCACAGCATGGGCCAGAAGTGTTGGAATGTAAATGCCCCCCAGAGCTGCTCTCAGCCAAAGTCTCAAAGATCCATAAATGTCCCATTCCCCCACCCATCAAGGGGATAAGGCTGAGGTGCTGAGGTGCATGTTCCTCAGTCTCCTGTGGTACTGAGTGCCAATTGCCCAAAGTGCTAACCTGCTCAACAATGCACTTATTTTGGTTCATCTCATTCTGGTTCATTTCCTTACACTTGTGCTTCCTGAGATCATCTCCCAACCACATTACTTGCCCCCTTTTCAGGGTCTGCTGTTAGGGGAACCAGAGTTAGACTAGGGTTAGTGATGATTCCTGGGGTGGGTGAGTGAATGCATGGATCAGTGAGAGGATGGATGCCATCGCTGATGCCTTGCTTGGGTAAGGTTAAAGGAAGCAGGTTAGTTGTGGTGAATCTTGATGTGTTTGCTTCATGGGGACTGAGATGGGCTTGAAAAGCTGCATCTTACTAGTAGGTGTTGAGGTGAAGCAACAGAGAAAAACAAAAAACAAAAAAACACCGTGAATCATGTCTTGGAGGGCTTGCTAAGGCTAAAGGCAGGACTGAGTCCAAACTCAGTAATCAACCTATAAGTGTAGAGCTCTCTTGCTCCAGTCCCATCCTTTGGTTGCCTAGTTCTCTTGGAATAAAATCCAACCCAACCCCAGGCGGAGGGACTTCAGCTCTAAATCTTCCATTCCCTAAACTCAAGGAGATCATCCTTCCCTTGAGGCACTTTTATTCTTATTGGCGCTCTGCCTGGAACACACTTTCCCCCAGAGCTTTGCCTGCCTCACTTTTTCTGCTTCTTTTGGGTTTCAGTTTAAGTGATCTCTTTAGAAATTGATTTGCTGACCAACCAACTTAGTCATTCCCTATCACATCATCTTATTCTATTTTCATTGTAACATTTATAGCTGCTGAATATTTGCTAATTATTATTATACTTGTTATTACTGAGTCATTTTCTATGTAGAATACAGGCTTAGGTGGGCATGGAGGCACACGTTTATAATCCTGGTGCTCTGGGAGACTGGGGCAGGAGGATCATGAGTTTGACCCCAGCCTTGGCATCTTAGCAATTTAAGGAGATCTTATCTCAAAATAAAAAATAAAAAAGAAAAAAGGGGAATGTAATTCAGTGTGAAGGCCCTAGGTTCAACCTTCAGTATTGCCAGTACATACATATGTACATACACTTTTAAAATTGCAGGGTTTATGAGAGCATTGTTGGTCTTATTTATTGATGCGCTCAGAAAAGGGCCTAGTATACAGCAGATGCTCAGTGAATGGGATGAATAAATGAATGAAAAAATAAATGGTAAGTTCAGGAGAAGATGGCAGTGGGCAGAGAGGTGGGGAGCTCTGGAGTGTGAAGGTCATTATCTTTGGCCACCTCTCAATGCTCTGGTATTTAACTATTTAATTGGGCTAGGTGGTAGTATCCAAAGGGATGGAATGATTGAGTTGTAAGAATGTCCCAAGATCACTCATTCAGGGGTGTAGGAGCCATAACTCAAACCCCAAATTCACAGAAGCCATTCTCTTATAGCCAGACTATACACAATTCTTCAGGCTTCACTAGGACCCCCCAAACAAGGCTGTCTGCCCCTTTCGCCCAGTCTTCTACCACGTCACTGGAGTAGAGGCTACTATTCCTGCTGCTGTAATAGTTAACGCTTTATTTAGAAAGTGTCCCAGTTTTATCTTTTGTCAACTCACAAGCAAATATATAGGTCAGTCATATAAATCATTTTCTCTTGGAAAAAAACAACGCTTATAAAAAGGCATATTTCATTCTGCAGCTCTCGTCTAGACCACAGTTTTGCTGCCTCAGCACTATTGACATTTTGGGCTGGATAATTCCTTGTGAGAGGCTGTCCTATGCATTGTAGGGTGTTTAGAGGCATCTCCAACCTCTGCCCACCAGAAGTCAGTAGCTCTTCCAGCCACAATAACCAAAAATGCCTCCAGACATTGCCATTTGTCCCTTGGGGGATATAATTACCACCATGAAAGAATTGTCATTCTGAACCATGGAAGGGCAGATACTATGTGGATATTGATCGTGACTGTGTCCTTGGTACCTGGCCCAAGTTAAGTGGCCCATAAATATTTGTAAGATGAAAGGATGAATACATGAATAAATAAGGAGATAAAGTGTGAGAGTGTGAAGATAGCCAGTATCCTTGGATTGAGCTTCCTGAGTCACCCTTCCTCATAGGCTCCTCATTTCCTCTGTCTCATGTTATTGTGTAGTCTGCTGACCTCAGTGACCAGCCAGAGCCAGTCTCCTGCACGATTATCTCATCTGGCTTCCCATGAACCATCCTCAGGTAGGCAGCAGCTCCTAACTTTGTCTTAGTCTCGATCTCACAATCCAGAAACTTCCTTCACCTTAAAGTGAAATAGGGAGGGAAGGCAGAATACAGGAGTGTGTGCAGCCAACGTTCCCACCTGTTGTGGGGTCTTCTCACACCATTTGAGATCTCTGTCCAAACTGCTGCCTGAAGGACATTTTTGACTTGCTACTTACCCTGCATCCCCCATATTTCTCCATCTCACAGACGCTGGTGAAACCAGCATCCATCAGGCCGCATTACACTGTATAATGAAGCAACTGCGCTCCAATCCCAAATAAGAAAATGGGAGGCTTCTATTAGACTCTTAAGTGGCTCACATTCACTCAGACTCTGCTAATGAAAATATGAGCCACATCTCAACTGAGCCTGCTCTCTCATGTGGTCTGGTAAATATCTTAATATCTTTAAATTTCCTTCCTGCCTCTAAATTGTGTGCATCACATCTGAAATTTACGAGTTATCTGTGATGCCTGCAAGATTAAACTATCATGAACATTCCTCATCTGCATACTTTATCCTCCCCACCTCCCAACTACTTCTGGCTGAGCTGGAACCCTGGAAAGTGTTAGTGCTTCTCTCATATGGAGGCTGTGGCAGACCTTCCAGGGTACATTTCTCTCCTCATCTCTCTTTACATTGCACCCCCTGGGGGTCTTCTATTTCAGCAAGTCCTGGCTGAGTGAGCACCTTCTAAAGACCAGGGTAGAAGAGGCATGATATGTGATCTCCCCTCCATAGAAAAGTCTGGCCATTTAAAACAAAGCCTTACTGTCTTTCAGGCACTGGTCCTTGTTGTAACTTTTCAAAAGGAAAAGGGGTGTGGTCGGTACCTTTGCGTCAAGGTTGAGAAACTAAGCAGCTCTGAGTCACAAAGCTATTTATGGGAATTTCACTTATCCCAGTCTCTTGCCAAAGCCAGGGTGTTTTCCAGCTTTACCTAGGAAGTCAGACATTAGATAACTTAGTTGTGTATCACAAAGTCAGATGAAAGAAATATCCAGTAAAGGTATAAGCAACCCGCTGTGAGAAAGCAGAGGAAGAGAGGATTAACTCTCAGGGAGGGCTTAATGAGTTGAGGTGGAAAGAACTAAGGAGATTTTGATTGGTGGAAAACAGGAAGCTTCCAGGGTTGAAGGACCATGTGTGACACAACACAGAAGTCCATGGTTACTGTGGTGCAAGGGGTTTGTGGAGAGAGCTGTAGCAGGAGGAGGGTGAAGGTGTTGCATCTGTGTAGTGGAACCTGTTTGTCTAACCTTAGGAGAGCCAACTAGGCTCACCTTTCCCAGTTGGATGTCCAGTGGTTCGAAGTCAGATATGGAGGGAGCATTGAGACCATTCAAATGGTCAAGATTCCCCGTCCCTGAAAGTCAGTCATCAAACATTAATCAGCACACATTAAGGACCCAGGAGAATTACTCAAAGGTAACCTAGGAATCCAAGTCTCGAAAGCAGCAGATTAATAATGCTGCTGATGAAGACAAGGGTTCCAGGAAGTTGAGACTGGTGGCTAAAAATTCAGATCTGTAGTTTAGAGAAAGAGGTGACAGGCTTCCTTTTGTTTTGTTTTCTCAAGTCAGCTGAAAATGGATTCTCTAAAGAGAAGCAAATATCTCTTTAAATGAAAGAAAATCAAAGCAAAGATGTGACAGGCTGGTTTCTCAGCGGGGAAATAGGCAGAGCAGGCAGCCCCTTCCATCTATTACCAATATCACATTATCCCTGACTCACTTATTCAGAATTCTCTTACCATAGATCAGTGCTTCGCCTCTTCCATTACCAGCTAATCCAAATGGACCTGGTGCTAACTTAATTTCCAGGGTAATGGAGGCCCGATCTGTTTGCACAATTGGCTCTTGCATCCTGGCTGCGTTTGCTGAATCTTTAAAATCAGTAAGGCTGTGCCAGACGGACACACCCTCCTCCCCAGTGAGGAAGTTTGAGAATCTTCCTCATAGTCTTGGCTGCCAATATTAAATAGCCCGGTGTGCCAGCTACAATGCTGGATGCTTGATGGGGGTTGGGTCTGATCCTCACCGCAGCCTAGAAATGGAGACGTTGTGATTTCCATTTTACAGAAGAGGAAGCAGAGGCTAAAAAATGTGCCCAAAGTCATGTAGAGAGCAAACATCAGAGCCAGGATGTGAACCCTTATGTGTCTTTTGTGCTCCTACTCTTTTAACTACATCTTGTCACTACCTATGATAAGCTGGACAATGGTCTCCTAAGAGAGACACACCCTAATTCTTGGCCTGTGAATATGACCTTATATGTCCAAAGGAGCTTATAGATGTGATTCAGTTATGGTTCTTGAGATGTAGATTATTCTGATTTATGTGGGTGATTTACGTAATTTCAAGGTTCCTTAATGGTGGTGGTGGTGGGGGAGAAACTTCAGAAAAAAGAAAACAATAGCACTATGATGATAGAAACAAAGATTGGAGTGATGTGGCCACAAACCAAAGAAAGTCAGCAACCAAGAGGAGCTGAAAGAGGCGAGCAATGGGTTTTCACCTGGAGCCACTGGAAGGGAAAAGCCCTGCTGACATCTTGATTTTAGCCCTATGAGACTCATTTCAGACTTTTGGCTTCTCTAAGTATAAGATGATAAATTTCTGTGGTCTTGAGCCACTGAACTTATGGCAATTTGTTACAGCAGCTGTAGAAAACTCAAAATTTTCAAAGCAAGAGGAAGAGAACTGAGTCAAGTTGTCATGAATGGAAGCAACAGAATATGACAAGAATGTGTCACATGCACGAAAGGAATGAGGAGGACCTGCAGGTGTCCTTGGCTTTGTCTAAGCACAGGAGGTCTGAGCAGGGGGCCCTGCTTCCTCCCCTCCCCGTTACCCATCTTGGCCACTTGGATTTCCATTTAAACAATGTGGTCCATCATTAGAACAAACACTCCCGTGACCCCTTCCCTTTCACCGAGGAGAGGGAGGCAGCTAAGCTTCAGAAAACTAAGCACTGAGCTCAAGTGCTAGAGTTTTGTTTAGGTTCTGCTAGCCACTTGCTGAGTGATCCTGGTTGAAGTACTAAGAAAACAACAACACACACATACAGACACAGAACTCTGTTGCCACCCTCTTTTGGGGTTTTATGTACTATGTTGTAAATGTTTTCAACTTAACTTCCTGGTCTATCAAATGGGCGAGTGATAAGAGCTCTTTGGAGCTGCAGAGTTTTTCATTCCTGGCTGGCTGCATGTCACACCGTCAACCTCCCTGGGCCTTGCTTTACTTAACTGGACAACAGAGTTTCTCCTTGGAAGGCAATGGAAGGTTTGACGAAATAGGCTCTATCAGTAATCCAGGCTCTGGATTGCTGAGTCCTTCCTCTGCCTCTGCGGGTATGTCCGTAAGTAGACACAATAACCAGACACAACTCAGAAGTGAGTGTACCAGTGATATCCTTTCTCAGGGTGGCTGAGTCTGTGTGGCAGGTGACTCCCAACTGAAAAGTGTGCTCCCCATCTGCACCGAGCTGCTCTTCTGCCACTTCCAGGGTCAAGTGTCTGTCCACTCTGATTCCCACAGTGAGCATGATGCGTACAATGACTGAGGTCTAAATGGAAGAGTGACTGCTCTTTTAGGCTCAGAAGCACTCCTGGCTCTCATCTGAGGCCTCTGCCTACAGCTCCGGGCTTCCAGCAATAAGTGAAAATGTCAGCTTGATACAAGTCAGGTGCTACATCCTGCCAGGTCTACCACCTCTTACCTGCATGTCTGGCTGGTTCCTTCTCATGATCGCACCTTTCTCAGGTACGGAGTGCATCGAGGTTCTAATCAGAGGGCTGATTTCATAGAGGCTATACCTTGCTGGGTTGACTTCTAAGGGGATGGGTGAATCTGCTGCAAACCTCTACTCTTTGGGGCAGACAGAAGCTGTGTGAGAGTAAGGTGTGCATCAGCCTTCCTAGGCAGTGACCTCTTAAATGTACCTTTTCATCCTTGATTGGTGCTAGTTATTGTGTTTGAAAAACACACCATCTAGCACTCTCAAACCTCAAAGCCTATAGCAGAGCTGCTCCAACTTTAAAGTGCATATGAATTACTTCGAGATCTTCTTAAAATGCAGATTCTGGTGCAGTGGGTGGGGATGTTGTAGAGAACTAGGAGTCTGCATTTCTAACAAGTGTCAGGTGCCGCTGATGCTGCTGGTTCCTCAGGCATCACCCCGAGGCAAGGACAGAAAATGCAGGTTTCACAAAGAATGTTTATCACATGTCAGTGGCTGTAGGAGTTGAGTGAGAGATGCTACCTGTTTAATCTTCACAACAAACTTGCAAGGTAGGGATTAGGATCCCAGTTTCATAGGTGAAGGAACAGAAGCTCAGAGAGCTGCAGACACACACCCAGGGTCACACAGCTGACAAAAAAATGATATGGACTGAGTGCCTACGTTTGGCTCTTGCTCTCTTTCTCTATTCAGATGCTTCCCGGTACATGAAGATGAAGTTGTGTTACAATCCACTAGTGAGGAAATACATCTAGTAAGTAAACATATGGAAAATGCTTAGCCTCCTTCTGTATCCAAAGAATACAAGCAAAACAGAGAAACGATTTCTTTCTCACCATCAAAACAGAAACAGATATTTTGAAATAATGATTGCATGTGGGGAAAGGTGTGCTAAAATGGGGATTCTCATACACTTCTGGGGAGAGTGTAAATTGAAGTAATTGATTGGAAAACAGATGGTAGCTATCTAGAGCCTTAAGAAATGTTCCTACCCTTTGACTCAGTAATGCTGTTTCTGGGAATTCATCCTAACAAAGTCTTGAGATTGTGCATGCTAGCACTCTTCAGGATAAAGAAATTGTAGAAACAAGTAGGGCAATGAGATACAATTTATGGAGTACCCACACCAGAGAGTTTTATGTAGTCACTGAATGATGTGTATATAATACCATGAAAATGCTTACATTAAAAGTAGTCTGCAAAAATGATACATGGAGAATATTCTCAAACTGAAACCAAAAAAAGTAAAGGAAAAAAACCCCCAACAAAATCTTTAAAAAAGGACTGAAAGGAATTAAACCAACATAATAGTGATTAGTTCGGGGTTGAACTATGGGTGATTTTAAAATGTATTTTCCCAAGTGTTTTTAATGTGTGTGTAACTTCTGTGGCGATTGAGAGGAAAAAAAATGTCCTTTTGAATATGTATACTTAGGTCTATAGCGTTTTATGTAAAGATTTAAAAGTCAAATGTTCACTGAAGTACCCTAAGTTACTCCTGTTTTCTCACTGACCCCATGGCCACTGCAGACACGAGACCTTCCCTTCTGATGGATCACTGGTTGGAAGCAGTTTCAGTTGCTCTGTCCTCAGCTTCTGTGATTAAATATGTTGTTATGTCTCTGCATACACTCTGAAGTCATCAAGAGAGGAAAACATTAAGGATACCATAAGAGTGATCATTCATTTCAGGCAATTGATCTGTGGATGCAGAGGTGCAGGATAGTTTGCAAATGGCCTAAAATTCGGAAGGAGTGACCTGTAGGACCAGTGAGTGCAGGTTGGCTGTGGGGAGGGCACGGAAGAGGCTCGCTCTGCATGGGATGTCTTAAGTGTTAGGAGGTGCTAGACCAGGAAGGGACAGAAAGGCACTCAACGCAGCATTTGCAAAGACTCAAAGAAAAGCCAATGGAAGCAGTGTTGAGTCCAAAAATCTACCCCAAAGTCTGTCCCAGCCCAAGAGGAGAAAAGAGATGAGTGGCAAATGGCTGGGATCATGAAGGGTTGCAGAAGTCTTGCTTTGGAGGTTGGTTCTATTTGGAAGGTGATAGGAGCTCCAGGAGGCTTTTAAAGAAAAATAACAAAGACCCCTCTAATGGCAGAGTGGTCATTAGCTGGAGGGTGGTTCAACTGATCGCATGGGTGGGGGTTCCAAGACCAGTAAGGGGATTGCTGCAATAACAGAGATGAGAAACATTGAAAGGGTGGCAATGGGGATGGAGAGAGTTGAATAGATGGGAGGGAGCTTTAGGTGGAAAACCATTACTGGCAGCTCTTGCAAATCAACTGGATGCAGAGAGTTAGGGGGAAGGAGGAACAACAAGGTTTCTAGCTTGGGTAACTGAGTTGACTGTCAGGATGTTTGTAATGGCTAATTTATGTGTTTTTGCAGGGCAAATAAAAAGGTAATTCTATTGAACCAAATATAATTTAGACACAGCCTTCAGGCTATATAATAAAACATAAGTGCCCCGTCCACAGACAAAATGCCCATACTTTATCCCTGAGTAATTGTGAAGATCAAGAAGCCAGTTCCTTTCTGGAAGGGCCTTGGCCAGCACTTAGCAGCTCTGCCTGGGAGAGCAATGTCAAGGCTGTGGCTTGGCTCAGTGGGCACCTCTGCTCTTGGATAGCAACAGGAACTGTTTCCAGAGGCATTTCCTTTTGAAGGATATTTACCCCAACTCAAGAAGGGATGTGAAGAGTGGAAAGTGAGAGGGTTATGTAAGTTCAGTGGTTTCTGGGGTTCTCTCTTGAATACAAGGCAGGTGACCTTTCCCCCAAAAAGAAGAATGATGAGAATCCAGATTCTGGTATTTGCTTTTATGTACTTGTGAAATGCGTATGCCCATACACACCCATTTTACAGATGAGGTTCAGTGTGATTGAGTAGTCTACTTCACATCATGATGTCCTGGCCAGATCACTGCCTGGGACCTTGGCTCCTTCATGCTTGATCTTTCCCTTATGCTGAATGGAACACATTCGAACATTGCGCTGCTCACTTCCCCAGAGCACTCTGGAACCAAAGAAAGGAACTGACAGTTTGATATGAAAGAGTTCAGACTCTAATTCCATACAGAGTTGCATCTGGATCCAGATTTGAACCTCAGATTTCTCTGCATCAAGGATAATGGTATCACTTTGTAGTCATGATTAAGTGAGATGATGCAGGTAAAGCACCCAGCACATAATAAGCAGTCAATGCCTGCTACTTTTTTTCCTTGTGCAGAAACTTTCAGAGCTGTGAGACTCCCTCTTTGGCCCAAGGCTGTGCTGAGTAGCAGTGTCCCTCTAGGTCTGGCATGACACCTGGTGCACAGAAGTGCTCTGCGGGTAGCCCTGTTCTGTGATACTCCTGTACGGTATGGCCATTTCTGCAGTGAAATCTCTGATAAAGACAAAGGCTTTTTTGTTATATACTGCAATTCATGCTTTTAAACGTTTTTACTTAAAATAAATTAGCCACGCTGCGGACTCTGGCGCACAACCTTGGTCTGTGTTCTCAGTCTGCCCTACCGCACTGCAGCAGGAGCCTGGCTGGGGCTGGGCAGAAGGTGGCTTCCCTGAGGCTATAGGGCAGCACAGGTCTGGGGTGGACACGAGAGCCACCTTGCATGTCTGCTCCCTCACTGCTGGCTTTGTGACCTTGGGAAGTCATCTGGCTGTGCCACTCAGCCTGTTCTGTTCTATGCATTCTCAAGTCCAGTCTGGTGCCCGATGCAATGAGGTTCAAAGTCTGTCGGGTAAATGGTCTCTGCCTGCCCTTCCATAAAAGGTGGAGAACAATTCCTACCTTGAAGGGCTGTGTTAACGAGGCAGAATAGGATATGCCAGCCACTGCACCTGGTAAACATAGATACTCACTATGTGAGCGCCTACATTATTATTAGCTGAGCATTGCCCGCAGGCGGACGGGGGGGGGCGTCACTTCATCTCTCCATCATGGCTGCCCGTATGCCTCACACACAGTAGGTGTTTAGTCAATGCCAGGATTAAAAAACCTATTTCTCTCTTTGTCTCCAGCATGGGCTGTAAATGGAATCTGGTGCCCAGGGAACCTCTCATCTCTCCTCACTTCCTCCTTCCCCCCAACCTTGTCCTTGTCTTTGGGGACACAGTGATAACCAGGGAGCTACTGTATTTGATGATTCAGGATCTGCTATGCATATTCTCCAACCTCACCCATGTAAGGAAGAGCCAAACCAGGCCCAAGACATTATTTTTGGTGTCTTCTCCAGCTATTCTAATCTTTTAACATTTTGCGGTGGGTGGTTAGAGCTGGTGATTTTCCTTTCTTTTGTGCGAACGAGACCAGAATAAACAGCACAGGGTGAGTCACTTCAGACTCTTAGCGCTTCAATTACTTAAAAACTCCAGGGCCTGATGAAGCTTAGAATGTCACTTTTTTCAGAACAGCCATAAGCAGATGGGAAATGCTCCATATTCTGAGTAGTCGATGGCTTCCCGGCACAGGAAATCTGCTACTAGCTAGCTACTAGCACCCAAAGAGGAGAGGTAGTGAGGCAGGCAGCACACCCCGGATGCCAAGTACTTTGCACACATTATTCCACACCTTCCTTCATTTAATCTTCACCATGACCTTATGAAGTAATAGGCTTAATGCCTCTGAGGCAATACGTAACAACTTCCTACCTATTCCTGTCTACCTGGGAGTCAGCTCCACTCTCAACCTGTTATATCTGTATCTCCTCGAATCTTTACAACTCTATGACACACTGTCTCCTTTTCATAGAGGAGGAAACGGAAACACAGGGCAGTGAATGGAGGAAATGAGCAAACTAGAGTTCCTTCTACTGGCTCCGTCTCCATTTCTTACACCCAAGACCCAAGTCTGCTGTTTTGCAGTGTTCATAAATGTTCAAATATCTGTTGGTATTGCATAAAAAGCCAGCAAATGATTGGGCTTCTAGAAGCAGCATCGAGAAACATTCTTACCCCAAACAAAAATGGTAGAATCTTCAAGGACTAGAAACCAGTATGACTATTTTTTTTTTCTTTCCTGACTGACCTGACTATTTGAGTTTTTCTCCAATCAATCTTGAAATAATGAGAAACCTGACTGATGAATCTTTGCATAAGGATTTTAGGCTTCTAAATCCTGCTCTTACCTGGCACTGAAAAAAAAAGTTGTTTAACATGCTTATTTTAAACTTGACCAAATAGAATAAATTCACTCCTTTCAGATTTGACTTTGTAAAATTGCGATAGTATGCATAATGAGTTTGGCATTAAAATGTTTTGGACCAAATACATTTTTACTTGAATTCTGAAATATGTACATTGTACAGGAAAAAACATAACTTTCTTTGATAATCTATCTATCTATCTATCTATCTATCTATCTATCTATCTATTCATCCATTTTTTTTTCCAGAACTGGGGATTGGATCCAGGGTATTACACTGCTACACCTCTAGTCATTTAAAAAAATTAAGAAAAAATTTAAATTTGAGAAAGAATTTTCCACATTGCCTAGGTTGCTCTGAACTTTTGATCCTTTTGCCTCAGCCTCCTAGAGTGCTGTGATTATAGGGATGCAATGATACACCCACCTTATCTTGATATGATTGTTTAGAATATGTATTCACTTTCCATGAACACAAAGTTATAGTGGTAGGGTTCCCAGGCTAGCTCCTTAGAAGCTTATTTAACCCTGTGAAATAATTTTACATTTCCTTCTTGGCACTATCTTTTGTGGTCCACCCTTCAGTTGAGGGGCTCTATTTTAAATTTAGTGAGTTTGGGTGCTATCCTGGAGGTGTAACTATCCTGAATAATAGAAAATTCTCTCTAATGCAGCAAGGACAGAGTACAATGATAAGACAGACACCTGAGCTGCTTTCTGTTTTTAGAAAGGATCATGGTGACTGGGGGTGGGGGAGTGGGGAATCACAACTTTACCATATAACAACCTCCCAGCAATAGGTAAGCAAAGAAACTGGTGAATAGATAAATAAAATGTAATATATCCATACAGTAGAATATTATTAGGCAATAAATAGAAATAAAGTCCTGATACATGCAACAACATGGGCAGACCTTGAAAACATTATGCCAAATGAAAGAAGCCAGTTGCAAAAGTCCACATGATCTATGATTCCATTTATATGAAATGTCCAGAATAGGCAAGTCTACAGAGACAGACAGTAGATTAATGGGTATGTAGGACTGGGGATAATGGTGGGGGGATGGTAATGGTGTGAATTTATGTGGTGGAGTATTCTAGAATTCAGTTATGATGATGGTTTCATATCTCTGTGTACATACTAAAAATATTGAACTGCACAATTTAAATGAATGAATTGTGTGGTATATGAATTATATCTCAATAAAGCTGTTTTCTAAAATCAGAATTAAGCAAAGCAATTGAGGGGCTATTCCCTTTCCTGTGGTCCAAAGAGAGCTTTCTCTTTGGAAGCTACTCCCCTGGCTTGGTGTCAGCCTGCTGTTCATAGCAATGTACAAGAATGTTTGCAACACAGGGGTTTGTGCTCAGGCAATGCCTCTGTATGTCTCTAAAGTGAGCATCTTCTGCAAAATTTTAGTCTGGGGACTAGGGGATTAACTCAGCAGCATGGTGCCTGCTTGGCCTGAGTTCAATTCCAGGTTCCAAAAAACTAACTAGCTAACCAACTAACTAACTAACTAAAGCTACAGTCTGGTGCTATTCACTTATTTACTCCTACAGCAAATGTTCCCTGATCACCTATTGTGTACTAGCTAGCCAGTTCCCATCAGGAAACCAGCTTCACCCTAGGAAGCCAGACTCTAACCAAGGGGCCTGGTTCTCACCCAGGGAGCCAGGTTCACACCAGGGATCCAAGTTCATACCAGGGAATCAGGCTCTCACCAGGGAGCCACATTCAGAAAAATGCTTTCATGTGCTACAAACCCTAATTAGGTCTATTTTAGATTCCAACCTGCATCTCACTGAAGTGAACTAAAACACACAGAACCAACTTCATTCTTTTCAAATGTATGCCCTTAAACAGCTGGTTTCTTTTACAGGAAAAGTAAGCAAACATTCAAACATTTGAGGTTCTCAAATAAATTAACTTGTACTTCATGCAAAGATTTCTAGCACAGCTTCAAAGAGGGTATTTGTTTGGCACGCTGAAATGTTTCTACTTCCAAAACTGTTATATGGATTCAGTGCAATCCTAATCAAAATTCCAATAGCATATCTCACAGAATTAGAGAAAACAATCTTAAAATTCATCTGGAACCAGAAGAGGCCTAGATAGCAAAGGAAATCCTGGGCAAGAAAAACAAGACAAGGGGTATTACAATTTCTGACTTGAAACTATACTATAAAGCTACTGTGATTTAAACAGTGTGATACCAGCAAAAAAACAGATCTGCAGATCAATGAAACAGATTAGAAGATGCAGAAACAACTCCAGACACACTAAGTCACCTTATCTTTGACAAAGGTGCCAAACACATTCATTGGAAGAAAGATAGTCTCTAACAAATGGTGCTGGAAAAACTGGCTCTGCACACGCCAAAGATTAAAACTGAACTCATATCTTTCACCATGTACTAAGCTAAAATCAGAATCATCAAAGATCTTAATGTTGAAACAGAAACATTAAATATTCTGGAAGATAGAGTAAGTAAAATGCTTGAAGATGCTGGTGTAGGCCAAGACTTTATGAACAAAACCCTGACTGCACAGGAACTATCACAAAGAATCAACAACTGGGATCTACCCTATTGAAAAGCTTTTGTACGGCAAGAAAAACCACTAACAGAGTGAAGACACAACCCACAGTGTGGGAGAAAATGTTCGTCAGCTGTACTTCAGTCAGAGGATTACTATCGAGAACATATAAGGAATAACAACAACAAAAAAATCAGTCCTCTCAGGTTTAAAGACCCAACCCAAAAATGAGCATCTGAGATGAATACACATTTCTCAGATGAAGAAATATGAACAGCAAATAAATATGTGGAAAAAAAGTTCAACATCACTAGTCATTCAAGAGATGCAAATTAAAACAACACTGAGATTCCACCTCAATCCAGAAAGAATGGCTACTATCAAGAAATCAGGCAATAACAAATATTGGAGGGGCTGTGTGGAAAAAGGAACCCTTCTCCACTGTTGGTGGGAATGCAGGTTGGTGCAACCACTGTAAAAATCAGTGTGGAGATTCCTCAAAAAACTAGGACTAGAGGTCCCATTCGACCCAGCTATTCTCCTTCCTGGTATTTTCCCAAAAGAATGATAAACATCATACCACAGTCATGTATGTGCACCCATGTTTATAGTAGCACAGTTTGTAATAGCCAGATCTTGGAAATAACCTAAATGTCCATCAACTGAGTAATGGATATAAAAGATGTGGCATTTTTATACAATGGAGTACTACTCAGCCATAAAGAAGGATAAACTGGAAACTTTTATAGGTATATGGATGCAACTTGAGAACATACTCATTAGTGAAATAAATAAGACACACATGTGTAAACACTGTAGTGTTTTAGTAGTGTGAGAGGTTGAAAGAAAAAACATATGCATATAAAAATAGTTAAGGTAGTTATACTATTGATTTCTCTGAGTTCACTGAAGAGAAAGATTTGTGCTGGTATTGTTTGGACAAATGTCTTGTGCTCTGGGTGAATGATTTGGGGATGACAATGTGCAACATATGTACCATTGTTGCCCCCCAATTGACATGTTTTGAAATTTTCTTTTAGTTTATTTTTCTTCTTTTTTTTCTCTTTCTCCTTGAAATACAGTGGATTTGGAACACAAATAAATAAATGTAATGTTTCTTTACCGAATATTTGGTAGCAGATATGAGAACTTTAAGACAAAGAAGCTTAGAATGGAAGGGTCCCAGGCAGCCACCATCGGCACTCTCAGAATCAGGGAGAAAGTGTTTCTGAGAAGATAATGTAGTGTGTGGGCCTTCTCTATGCCAGGCACTGTACTAGCACCCAGGTGGGGCTGGGGCACAGATGAGAGACCCAGACTCTGCCTTGGAGGGACAGTGTGCTGGGAGGAAGGTCCATCAAGGGGCAAAGGAGATTCTGGTCACAGGCAATTGATATTTGCACAAGACATTGGAAGAGATAGGAATCTGTAGGCACCTCTGTTTGCTTTGATTTCTTTTCAAGGATTTTACTAACAGACCACCTTCTGGGAGAGAACTCCTGTTAGGAATTCTACAAGACTGGGATACATTGTTTCAGTATGGAAAACAACTTCAAATGCAAGGCAAGAACACAGGGTCAGGTGTTGTGCATTTAAGTTTGGCAAATTCCTGTGATAAAACCACTGGAGCTGTGTTGGAATTGGTGTCCCCCCATGGCCTTGTGTTAATTATTATGCACTTGCTTCCTGGGCCTTGAATTATTCATGAGACCAGATATAAAATATGATAATTGGTAATTCCAGATGTGGCGCCCACATGTGCAGAGATGCTTTGTCTGTTTTTAGGAAATACAGATTGGACTAAGGAACTCATGGGATGCCAGGCTTTGGGGGAGCAGGAGGTGGCAGGAAGGGGAGAGGAGGGCCCAGAGAAGTGAAGTCAACAGGTGAAAGGAAAATCAGCCTTGCTCTTTGAGACGCTGGTAGTTGGATGAGCAACAAATGGGCTAAAATATTAAGAGGAAAAGAATAGACCCAATGAGAAGGAAGAGCTGGATATATGTCAACTGAATGAATGAATGAATGAATGAGTGAATGAATGTTGAAATGTGCACACATGAAGGGGAGGAGGCAGGAAACTAGCTTCTTTTGGGTGACTTCTTTGAGTTGTTTTATTTAATTTCCACTGCTACCCAATGAGACAAGGTGGACATGGACATATGCCTTGCTTTATTTCATCTTCATGACCTTGTGATATGGGTATCAGCATTGCTGCCTTATATTTAAGAAGCTGGGGCTACATAAGAGGTCTGCAGTGGATCACTCAGTGAGGACTTCACATCATGATTCCCCATGTGCACTGGCCAGACCTGACTTGGGGGATGGGTGGGCAAAACCATGGCTTAGGTGCAGTTGTTTCTGTCTTCTCTCCCTGGATGGAGGAGTGCTTTGTAGGAAGCCCTGTCAGCCTGAACGACCAGCTCCCTTACTGGAATCAAAAGAGAAATTGATAACCTCCTGTGGCCTCTCCACCTACCATCACCTTTGCTGGTCTTGGGAGACCTGGCATGGAAAAGGCACTCCCTGAGTGCAAGCAGGTCAGCCTCCCCTGGAGGGGAACTTAGCCTTCTATCAAAGTGAAAAAATTCCTGAGACCTTGGACTCAGCGATTCTGCTGAAACACTTACAGATGTACAAAAATGAGCATGTGCTGTAGCCAGGTTTGCTAGAGCAAGAAAGCAAAAACAATCCAAGAGTGCACCAAATGGGTTGGTTAAATACAATACTCTAGCCAGAGAAGCTGGGGTTAGAAGGCGGGATCTTTATTCTCACGTTGCCACTTGCTGTCTGTGTGATCTGAGCATATTTCTAACTTGTCCCAGCCTTAGTTTTCCTATCTGTAAAGTGGGAATAGTGACAGTTCCCTCCACAAAGGGCTATTGTAAGGACAAATGCATGTTTAAAAGAGGCCTGGCATTTTGTCAGGAGTGAATCAATGTTAGTAAATTATCATTTTTCCTAAACACAAGGTCATCAATAAGATTTGATCCAGCTGGGTGGCTATCTGGTCAATTTTAAGGGGATGCTGATCTCATGGAGGTTAGGAACAAAGAATGTGCCCCACACCTACAACTCTGAAAACAAAACAAAAGTTGCCAATTCAGGACACCTCTGAGCAGCCAACTGACGCTTGGGTAAAAACCAGGTGGGCCATGCAGCCCACCTGCAGGGGTCTTGGAACAGAGATAAAATGGGCTGCAGTCTTTGGTCTCAGCCAGCAGCTCTAGGAAAGGTGTTGGGATTTTTGTTCCTCGCACTGGAGAAGTTCCTTTCCCCATCGCTGATGTTCTTACCTAACAACCTTGCCACCACCAGCACATCAGTTTTCTTTTTTTCTTTTCTCCCTTGTGTTTCTTTTATTCACATATCAAGAATTTACAGAGATTTCTCTATGTGCCAGACAGCATCGGAAGGATTCTAGGTACACAGAGATGAAGAAAACTCCCATCTTTCAAGGAGCTTGTGGTCCAATGGGAGAGACAGAGAAGCAAATAAATAACTACAGGGCAACCGTGAGCTCCATGTGACGAGCACTTTATTTGTCACTGATTTCTCATTTTACAAAAATGCCTAGCACATAGTAAGCTCGCAACCTCTGGTGTGAAAGTAAGAAAGTCTTGGAAAGTGACATGTACAGGATTGTGGAGGATGAACAGGAATTGGCTCCTATGAAATTTAAGATGTCTGTAACATAGCTACAGTGATACATTTTGAAGTCGTGAGAAATCAGTATGGTGCATGTTCTCAGCACAATGAAGGCAGAAGAAAGCAAGCCAAAGCGATTGTAGATAGATCTCCTTTCCTTGTCCCAGTCACTCTGGCCATTTTCTTCATAAACTTTGTCCTGATTACTGTATACATAATCCACTTACCTGTTTGTGCGGGGTCTTGGGCCCTATCTCTTTAGCCCTTAGGATAGCATCTAGTTTATAGCTATTGACGAATGAATGTTCAGTGAGTAAATTAATATATGTGGGAGAAGGAAGATGGGGGAAAGCGTGGGCTCAAAGCGTCCACTCCCGCAGTCCCTCCTTGCCTAGGACTGTGCTGTCCAACAGGAATATAAAGACAGCCTGATGTGTTCTTTGAAATTCTCTATTAGCCATTCTTCGAAAAAGTAAAATGAAACAGATGGAATTAATTAATTTTTAAATTTCACTTCACCAATACATTCAAAATAGCATGATGTCAACCATGATAAAATATTACTGAGATAATAAGCTTCTGAAGTGCTGCGCGTGTATTGTGCTCAGGACGCCTCCCAGTATGGGTTAGCCACGTTTCAAATCTTCAGCAGCTACACATGGGCAGTGGCTGCCGATGGGACAACAAGGCCTGAGGCCTCCGTTCTGTGGCCCACTGTAGTCCGTCAACTCAGTAGTTCGCCACTCTGGCTGAAGGAGATCTGGGAGGATGTCTGACGCAATGGGAGCGCAATCTTTTACAATAATGTCACCTGCATATCTGCTCTTTCTCCACTTTGGGACCTGGCATGCCAACGCCCTTGTGTCAGGTACACAGAGACAGCACTCCCAGCCCCTCCTCACCGCTCCAGCCTGCACCTCTAGTTCCTCCGTCCTCTGCTGTGCTTTTTCCTGCAGCTCAGTGGAGGCTTTAGCATTTTCCACAGTGCATTTGCAATGATCAGTCATGACAGTGGGACCCAGTTCTTTTGGCCAATTCAAATGTCTGCACAAAGGGAAGTAAGGATCTGGGCTGTGGCTTTGAAGCAGAGACATCTGGGTCCTTGTGGGTCCATTTAATCCTCTTCAAAGTGCCTCTGCATGCCAGGTCTGTGGCCAAGGAGCCCCTGAACTCTCTTGAGACAGGTGGGATGCACTGTGGGGTACAGTGCTCATCACAACCAGGCACTGTCTGAAAACCTTTGTATGTATGAACTCCTAACAGCCACACAACAGTCCTATGTGATAGTTGCAATCACTGCCTTCATTCTACAGGTAAAGAAACAGGAAGCACAAAGAGATTAGGTCATTTGTCCAAGGACTAACGGCTAGTAAGAGGCCAGTCCAGAGTTCGAGGCTGTCTTGCTTCTGGACCATGCTCTTATCTACTGGGCTGCAAGAAAGATTTTATTTATATAAAATACTAACGGGAGACAAAGAGTTCTTCTCCCCTGGTGTGAGCTATGGGCCCCGAAGGTAGGTGGGGACTTTGATTAGGAAGTTGGAGGAATAACAGGATTTGATTTACGTAATGACATGGACAGCACGTTTCATATGGATCGCTTCTTTCCTCCTCTGAAGCACTCTTAGTGTTGTCAGCACTTAGATGGCCAGGAAGTTCCCTAAACTGCCCTATTACCTGATTATCATTTGAAAGGTCAGTGAGTGAATGCTTAATGGGTTTGGGGTTTCCTTCTGGAGTGATGAAAATGTTCTGGAACGACATAGCGGTGATGGTCACAGAACATTGTGAGCGAACTAAAGGCCACTGAACTAAACACTTACAAAAGCTAAAATGATGGTTTTTATGCTATGTGAATGCTTCCACAATTGAAAAGGTTTGGGGACAGGCAGGGAAAATGTAACTTTATTGTGGAAGGAGAGAAAAAGAGAAACCTATGAGAGGACAAAGTTGTAGATCCTCCCAAATCCCTATTGCCTTCTACAGAGGCACACACCACTCTGTCAGTGTTAGACATTCAAAAGAGTATGTGACAGTCACATGACATGTAGACCATTCACGTGTGTGTAGTATCTATCACCCCAGCGAGCAGTCAGATTTGTCTGAAAACTCTAACAGAGGAGAGTGATTGAGCATCATACAGGAGAGAGAGTGGGTGACAACTCAGTGAGGCTGTGTTACATGCAAATGAGTGGAGTCAATTACATCTGCCTCCTGCCAGTTATAATCAATACTCACTATGGTGGAGAGAGTTACAATCTATATCCACTGTAGTGAACACAGTTATAATTTAGATCCACCAGAGTGGATACAGTTATAATCTATATGCACTGTGGTAGATATAGTTACAATATGTATCTGCCAGCTGGAGATAGTTTACAGTCTATATCCAGGCCTTCCACTGGAGCTAAGATCTGTCATTCTCCACATCTCCTTAAACCTGCATCCTTCCAGGAGAAAACAAAGGCACAAAGATGACACCCCTACTTCTCATGCTCTGCACCCCTGTATCCTCCAAGAGCTGGATCTCATATATACTCAAGCAAAATCTAAGACATCCAGGTCTCTAACCTGAGACTTGGAATGAGAAAGGTATCCAGGATATGCTCAGCAAGCGGCTCAGTGAGCGGATGGGCTGAGAAGGTTTGGCCAAGGGAGAAGCCACTCTGGAGATGAGCACAACTAGCCATGATACTTTCCTTGAAATTGGAAGCATGACTATTTACAACTGGATGGTTTGGGGAAATCACCTAGCTTCTCTGAGATGATATGTATGTATGTATGTATGTTTTATGCTGGGGCTCAAACCCAGGGTCTTGCAACACTAACCTGAGCCCATAAGATAATATAAGGTATATTACATAAGATAAAAGCTGTGATGAGGAAAAGCATTCAAAAGGAGGTAAGGAATCTCAGTGTTGTCTTAATTTGCCTTTCTTGACTGGCCAGTGATGTTGAACATTTCTTCATGTATTTATTTGTCATTTGTATTTCTTCATCTGAGAAGTGCATATTTATCTCAGATGCCCATTTTAGGACTGGGTCTTTGAATTTGGAGGGGTCAGATGTTGTTCAATTCTTTATATATTCTAGTTAGATGTCCTTTGTCTGAAGGACAATTGCCTAAAGTTTTTTTGCCCATTCTGTGGGTTTTCTTTTCACCCTGTTGGTGATTTCTTTTGAAGTTTGAAAACTTTTTAATAAGACGGAATCCAAGTTGCTGAAGTCTTTCCATTTTCTGATATCCTCTTCAATCTCCTTCTTTTAGAGTACTATAGTTTTCAATGTATAGATATTTTACATCCTTTGTAGATTGATTTGTAAGTATTTCATTTTTTTTGGATGCTATTGTGAAAGGTGTTATTTTCATAATTTCTCTCTCAGTGAGTTTGCTGTTTTTGTACAGGAATGCTATTGATTTTTGAGTGTTGACTTTGTATCCAGCTATGCTCCTGAATTTACTTGTTAACTTTAGTAGTCTTTTGATGGAGTTTTTGGAGTCTTCTATGTAGCATATCACCTCACTCTAGAAAGAATGGCTGCCATCAAGAAATCAACCAATAACAAATATTGGCAGGGCTGTGGGGAAAAAGGAACACTTCTCCACTGTTGGTGGGAATGCAGATTGATGCAGCCACTGTGGAAATCAGTGTGGAGATTCCTCAAAAAGCTAGGTTTGAAGATCTCATTCAATCCAGCTATTCCCCTTCTGGGTAATTTCCCAGAAGAATTGAGAACATCATGCCATGGTGATACATGTGCACCCAGGTTTATAGCAGCACAGTTTGTAATAGCTAAATCTTAGAAACAACACAAAAGCCAATCAACCACCGATGGGTAAAAAAGATGTGGTATTTTTATACAATGGAGTATTACTCAGCTACAAAGAAGAATACCTGCGAGACTTTTACAGGTAAATGGATGCAACTTGAGACCAGACTCACAAGTGAAATAAATCAAACTCATATGTGTAAATATCATATTGTCTCCCTAGTGTAAAAAAAACTAAAAAAATAATAAGATCTAAAATGTACAATAGATATTGTGAAAAATGAAAGGGAAAGAAAGTGCTCAAAAGGAAAGAACAATTGGGATAGGGGAAAGGAGAAAAGGAAGAAGGGAAAAGATTATATGCATATAAGTATACACACACACACACACACACAAGATAGATAACTATTGTCCTAGTCAGGGGTTACAAGGAGACACATCATAAATTACATACAGGACACACAATTTATAATACTGTTTTATGATGGTTACCCAGAGTTAAACACAAGAAAGTTCAGGAAATCTGTCCGCAACTCTAAAGACCCAGAACATTCAGCCAAGGGCCTGGATCCCACAGCAATGTCCTGTATGAGTCCACCTGAAGACCCAGAGCCCATGACTATGCCTCCCACGAGTCCGATTGGAGGTCTAGAGCCAGTCTGTTTTACGGATCTGCACTGGGAAGACCCAAAGGTCAGCGGTGAAGCTAGAAAGTCTATGCCAGCAGGGTGAAGGGTCTGTGCTAGGAGGTTGAGGGTTCTACATGGCGCCAAGAAGCAACGCTCAAAATATGGACCAGGGCTCCCCTGAAAAGTACCACAGCCATCCTCAGCAACAATGAGGTCCTGAGCTCCTCCAACGATGAGAACAGTCAAGTACATGCCAGGAAGCCAGCGTGACAAGCTTCTCCTGGAGATTAAACAGCACACATCCTCCCCCCTAGAGCCGGGAAGTGATGCTCAACGTAAGGACCAAAGCTCCACCAAAGTGAACCGCAGCCACTCTCAGTGACAAGGTCCTGAGCTCCTCCGACGATAATGGCCGAATCCATATTGGAAGGGCTAGCCATGACAAGCTCCTCTGGGAGAACCAACGGCTCGAAACAGCAACACTTAGGAGAACCCACAACACCTCACTCTTCTTCTCCATATCTCTATTTATGCTGACAACTTTCCTTAGGTGGGCCATCTACACTCAGCACCATACTGATTTAATTCAGCTGGTGTTAAATTGACCACCAGTTTTTAATTCATAACAGCTATACTACTAATCTCTGTTAGTTCAGTTTGTACTTTCATTGTTTGATTGTTTGATCATTTTTTTTGTGCCTAAATCTTGTAACCCAAACAACCACTTCTAAGATAACAATATGCAATATATTAACTAGTGTTAATTTCCTCTTATTTTTTGAAATTCTGTATCATTCTTTTTTGTTGTTTTTAAAACAAAAAAAAAATAAAAAAAAAGAAGGAAAGGAAAGAGGGATAAAAATGAGAGACAATAAAGACTTATGGAGGTCTAAATGACTGATGGAAGTGCTAGCTGATGGTGTGTTCATTTACTCAATCATTCATTTGTGTGCTTATTCAACAATCATTCCATACTGAGAGCCAGAGAAGGTCTGGCTCAAAGACACAGACATGAAAATGTGGTCTCTGCCATCAGGCAGCTGCCAGGAGAGTTGGGAATGGGATATGGATTGAAATAGGTAGCATCTAGTGTGACCAGTGCTTTGGCTGCTATCTGTACTGGACACACCCAGAGCACAGAAGAGGGAAAGTTTGTCTAACCGTGGGAGGAAGGTCTCAGAGACCACATTTTCGTGTCTATGTTCTTTGAGCCAGACCTTCACAGAAGAGAAGACATCTGAGTGGAGCCTTGAAGAATAGAGGTGTTTTTCTACCCAAATGGAAGAGGCGAGGTGCAGTGTGAAGGGCATTGCAGGAGTGGAACAGAGTGGGCACAGGTAGGAAGACAAGCAGTAGCATGGCTCATTCCGAGCATTGAAATATTGCTGGAGAATAGGACATGCTAAAGACAATAAATAGATGTCTCTTTGTTGCTGGACTAGCTGGCTGACCTTGGAACAAGCTGTCTCCCTGGTTTTGAAAATGTCTCCATCTGTTCAATGAAAGGATCAGATCAGACGATTCTCAGGGGACTTCCCAGTCCTGGCTGCTCTGGGAGGGAGTTTCTTGTCACCCAACCTATTCAAACAAGGCATAGGAAACTACTGGGTTTGATTCTAGCCTTTGATGGACTTTTGAACTGGATGAACTTGCAAGACCTTTCCAACCCTCTGGTGGCCCATTGTGGGATTCTAGGAGCCATAGTGGGCCTGTGGAGTCATAACAGGAAGCCAAGAAGTCATATAGGACATCTGTTTCCTTCCCCACACCTCAGATGGGACCCATGTTGGTTTCATGTACACACATGGGGTGCCTGTTGGGGTCTCATAAATGGCCAGAAGTCCCAGAAGGGTTGAAAGCTAGCCTCTAGTCACTGTAAGGTGACAGCAGCCAATTGTGGGCTCTGTCTTCTGCAATAGTAACTCAATATGTATTGGAGACTCTGCTTCCAAAGCTCAGAGGCTGCTCTGCAAGTCTGTCCTTCTTTGGTGGAAACCAATGACCAGAAAAGCTTATGAACATCTAGGTGACACAGAGGCCACAAGCTTAGAGGCCATGACCAATGGGAACGCCTGCTGCCACTCTCATCTTGTCACCACTGCTCATTCTGTTACCAGAGGCAGAAGCTGGTGGGTGAAGGCCAGGCTTCCAGGGTGTCTCTGTCATTTCCACAGCTGGGTGAGCTGAAAGAGGTTGCTTTCTCCTTAAGTTTCTGCTTTCCCTGCTATAAAATAGGGATAATCACGTTCTTATGCAGCAGATACCATAGTGGGGATGGAGGTAGTATTATGCCCAGTGTCATCATGCAGAGTGTGCATGCTGGGGTTATTAATGTCGAGGTCTTACTTCTAAGTGAGGTGCAATGAAAATATGTTCAAAGGAGATGGAATTGGTTTTGATACATTAATCTTTTAAAAAATGACTGACTTTTCTTGCCTAATGCACAGAAGAGACTAAAGCTGGGTTCTTTGCTAATTCACCCACTTCTTACATAGCTCAGTTTGTGAGTGGCTGTCCTGCTATGCTCTGCAGAACCAAAGAAGCTGGTCTGAAGGTGATAAAGTGGGTAGCACTGGTTATTTCCTGAATCCAACAATGCTCCCCCCCCCCAGCCAGTCATGGAAGCTATGGACACACTGGTTAAGGCTTTGGAGTCAGCCGTGGGAACCCACCTCAACTCAGCCACTTACTCGCTGTGTGACTTTGAGTAATTTCACTGTCTAGACACAAATCTCTCATCTGTAAAATGAGAAATAATATTGCCAAGCTTAGGGTGCTGTGAGAATTAGCAATGATGATGTAAAGTACTGATGCTTATTGAAGAGTAAGACACATCATATTCAGGGTGTACCTGGGATGTTTTTCAAGGAGATATTAAAGGAATGACCAAGTATCATCAACCTAAATCTTCCAGATGGACCCAGATACTCTCATTCATTTCCTCTGTGGGCACAGGAAATACATCTTTTAAAATTGGTATTGATGAAATCTTTATTAAATGCCTGCCATGAGCTCAATACCAGGTGCCATGTGCTTTGGAAGAGAGAAATAGAAAACCTCTTTGTTAAATAAAGAGAAGAACTCAGGAGGCTCACAGCTATGCACACCTATAACAAGGTTGTCCTGTCCTTTGGAATCTGAGTATTGAGGTGGAGTGAGCTGGGCAGAGAATTCAGTTTAGGGCCAAATGATAACCTGCAGATTATATTGCTCAGGATTAGGGGAAGGAGGTGTCTCCAGGTGACTTCTTGATGGGGACATGGCATCAGCTGGGCAGCTACTTGTTTTTCTTGTCTTGTAGAAAAAATGAATCCTTATTCTGTTTGCCGGACTTGCACTCCCTGGAAGGGAATTCCAGATGGTGGAGTGTAATCTAGGGAGTGGGGAGCTAATGCATGGAGGTCCAGATTTGAAGGCATCTTAATTGTCCCTTGTTTGTGCCAGCTCTGCCTCCTTCTGGCTGGACCCTCTTGCCCTGTCCCCAAAGAACTAGTTGAAGTCCTGCCCTAGACTTGATAGGACACTACAGCTGATCCCAAGCCCCAATCTGAACTTTAGCTACTGCATTGGGTGATATGCTATGTCCTCCCAAGTCCTCATACTTTTGATGGGGCTGAGTCCAGTGCTTGTGTTCAGTTTGTTGTCTAGAGCTGGGACTGGCAATGTGAGCATTGTACACGCCCAGGGGTGGAGCTAAGATACAATGTAGGGGAAGGCAGGTCTTCTTCTTGCCCTTCTGTGCTTCCCTTCTCTCTCTCTCTCTCTCTCTCTCTCTCTTTCTCTCTCTCTCTCTCTCTCTCAGCAGTGCGCCTTGCTGCTTGCGGTCGCCATGAACGGCAGCCCTGCCACCCCATGCTGCCTTGGAGCCAACTTAAGTATGGACTGAAACTCCCGAGAAACTGTAAGAATATACCTTTCCTTCCCTAATTTTGGGCATCAGGTATTTTGTCTCAGCAACGAGTAAAAAGTAACTAAGACAGCTACTGACTTTGATACCCATCCATTAGGCTCAAAGGGTCCCCTGGAGGCTGTGAGTAGGGTCCTGGCACTACTCCTTGACTTCATGACATCTCAGGCCTAGAAACCCTTCTCCCCAGCCTGCTTTTCTGTCTTTCTTTGATATCTGTCAACAGTGGAGTCTCTGCCTTGCTGTGGTCTCTCTACAACTCCCCAGTGACACTGTTCACTCAAAGCTGAAATAACTAATAGAGGAGGCTAGCAGGGAGCACAGCTAAGAGTCAGAGTGCTCCCCAATTCTGCCACTTACTTTTTTCCACCACAATAAATACACATAACACACAATGTGCCATTTAGGTAATTTTCAAGTGAACAATTTAGCGCCAATTATTTTTATAAAAAATATAGTGTTTGCTGCAGCTTCAGAACCCTCATCTATATCCACTCATCAGTTTTCTAATTCTACAAATATTTATTGTGTATGATAGCAGGTTTATTTGAATTTAAAAATTATGTCAGACTATTTGGGCTGAAAGTAAGTCTGAGTTGACTGTTTGGTTTGACAGTGAGGTGGTGTAGGCAGGACACTACATAAATTCAACAAATGACATTTGCAGACCAACATTCAATACTATACTAGGGACTTCATTAGTTCTCTGCACTACTATGCTAACATAATATAAATTTGAAAAACAATTGGATACCTTTTGATGGAATAAATGTTTGTGTCCCTGTGAAAGTCCATAGGTAGAATCCCTAGTCCCCAAAGTGATGGCATTTGGAGATGGTGTCTTTGAATGGTAATGGGGTTGAGATTAAATTATGAAGATGGGGTTCTCATGATGGGATAAATGCCCTTATGAAGAGAGAAAGAAAGGGACTGGGGTTTAGCTCAGTGGTAGAATAGGTGCATAGAATGGGTGAGGACCTTCATTCAATCCAGAGAGAGAGAGAGAGAGAGAGAGAGAGAGAGAGAGAGAGAGAGAGAGAGAGTTCTTGCTTGCTCTTCCTGTTATGTGAGAAGAGAGGCTTCTGCAAGTGAAGTAGAAAACTCTCAATGGGAACCAAATTGCCTGGCACCTTGCTCTTGGCCTTCCCAGCTTTCAGAACTGAGAGAAATACATTTCTGAAGCTTAAGCCATCCAGTCTATGATATTTCATTACGGTAGTCCTACCAGACTAAGATGTACCTCAAACGACTTGTAAGCAGCATCCAAACAGAGTTTATTTCTACTTTCAAACACATTTCCACCAAAATGTTGGTCTGCAAATGTCATTCATTGAATTTATGTAGTGTCCTGCCTACACCACCTCACTGTCAAACCAAACAGTCAACTCAGACTTACTTTCAGCCCAAATAGTCTGACATAATTTTTAAATTCAAATAAACCTGCTAATATGCATCTCTGTGGCCGCTTCTGAACATTAAGAGAGATAAGATGGACACCTGGGTATAGACAGACGAAGGCACAGCACAGCCCTCTGATGCCTACAGGTCCCCTTCTTTATTTCTTGTACTGTGCATTGCCCTCGGGGTCTTCTTTCTTTGAAAGCCTTGAATGTTCCCTTTGATTGGCATCATGAGATTTGCACCCCTCAGGGCAATGCCCTCTAGAAAGTGCCAGGCCTGCCTTTTATTTGTGAAGTGGGGGAGGCAGGTTAGGTTATGTAACAGGAGCTGAGAATGGCTATACTGATGGTTCGGCCAGACCACATAGAAATGGAGGAGCAGGGAATCCATTCTTTCACCACTTCTAGTGCCTGAAGATAGTTGCACCAGGTGACCCCCGAGGGTCCCACCTAATAGTCTAGGATTTGACATCTTGGGCCAAAGCCTGTGCTGAGGCTTCACCTAATCCCCATCCTCTCCATGGACAGGTTGCTGGATGGAACCCTGAGAGAGACAGACAGACAGACAGCCTCAAATCATTGCCCCCAGAGGTTTCACTCAAGAAACATAAAATCCACACACTACACCCTGTGTGCTATTTTCTTCTGAATGGAATTCTACTACCTGACCCAATTCACATGTGTGTAAATTCTTTTCAGAATTTTCAAAACAGGACTTTAGGTCACTGAATCAGAAATTAAAACCCACACTACACAGACACAGAATGCTGGGCCTGCAGCAGCATAAGCAGCCATTCTGCCATGCTTTCGCCAAAAGTCTGCACTTCTTATTTGTTTTGTGGTTGTCATTGTTTTCCTCAACAGCATCAGCCCGGGTGGCCATGGGCCACACATCCTGTTCTGCCAGTGCTTTAGACACCAATGACCGGAAAGGTTTGATATCTCAACTCCCTATGTTAAATCGCTTTGGGAGCAATTGCTTCTAAAAAGAGCTTCTCATACTATAGTAACACACATTTAAAAAATTTTTTTTGGTAAAGAGGATTATCATAAACACTTTGGTTTATGGACTTCGTAGTCTGGCTTCCGTGCTCTGGGTTTTCTTTAAGTGAGCTGGCCCCGCCGAGCCCAGGGTATAGTACTATGAAAGGGAAAGTAGGTCATGGCCACCAGTGGGCGGTCCTTAGCATAAATCGGATGTGTGGAGTTGAAACCTGTCACCCATAAGGAAGCCAGCACGTGAGCACCCAGATGGTCACTCTGCCCCCTTTCCAAGGCAGAAACAGAGCTCTCATTCCTGGGAAATGCATTTTATTACAGCCACCAAAATGCCTGGAGCAAGTTTTTTCTTTGAAGTTAGCAGCTCTGTAAAGGAAGGGAAGGTGAAGTTTGTAAAAAGCCATGGGTGTTATACAAAGACATCATCCATTTTTTATGAGGTTTGGGGTTGGCCGAGTTCCTCCCTGTAATTTACTAAAATCTGAGAGGCTGTCTGTGCTTACTAGGTTTCTCCTGGCCCCTGGAAAGGCTGAGGATATGTTGCACTGGCAAGGTGCCTGACGCAGCCAGCTTGGCTAAAGGTTGGCCTGGTCATTTGTGGGCGCTTTGTTGACCCAGAATTATGGGTTCTGTGGTAGGAGGTGGGTGATTTCAGAGGAGCCCTCATCTGTTGTTCACAGAGGTTGGGTTTACCCATTTCTATGGTATAAGGGAAGATCAAGGGTCTGAAGCTATTTGTCTTAGTTATTTAGGGAAGTTTAAACAACAAACATTCATTGTTCACAATTCTAGGGGCTGGCAAGTCCAAGATCAAAGTGCTAGCAGATTTGGTTGTGGTGAGAACTTGCTTCCTGGCTCACAGACAGCACCTTCTTGTATCTGCTTACAGCTGAAACAGGAAAAAGAACTCTTTAAGGCCTGTTTTATAAGGGCACTAACCTCAACCACCAGGGTTCCATCTTCATAATCTAATCACCTCTCAAAAGTTCACCTTCTAATACCATCATACAGGCCATGTGAAGACAGAGATGGTAATGGAGCTGCGTTGTAACAGCCACGGGGCTCCCGGATCCACCAGGAGAAAAGAAGAGAAGTCTTCCTTGGAGCCTCAAAGGATCCTGGCTCTGCTAATGTGTTGATTTCAGACTTTTGGCACTAACATGTGAGAGAATGCATTCTTATTCTTTGAAGCCACACATTCTGGGGTAATTTATTACTCCAATCTGAGGATACTGAGACAAATTCTGCTACAGGGGCACTGAGAATTCCTAACCATGTCAGACATAATGTCACTAAGAAGGCCATCATCTGGGCAGACAGGAGGTTCTTGCTTGGCTTCCAGAAGACCCTAAGTCAGGTGAGTGAGGCGGGGGACGTCACCTGTCAGCCAGAGCTGAGCCAGCTGGTGCCACTGCAGGGTTTGAAGTGAGGACAAGTGTTGGTCTCTGGAATTAGAAAGACCTGACATTGCTGCTTGGATGCTTGATGTTTGGCACTTTTACAGTTCTGGGTCTCAGTTTGCGTATCTGCCTGATACACGCAGCATATCTATCTGGCAGAGCTAAGGAAGGGTTAATGAGATATCCACTGGACACACAGTGGCTGCCCCACTGTTGGTTCTAAGCCTGCCCTTCAGGGCTTCTGATGTCGATGCTGACTTATATGCCACTGTCTCAGGAGGTCCCACTCTCCCCCTTGGATGGCCGTCGCCATGGCTACATCCATCCCTCCACGGTCACTACTGAGCACCTTCCCTGCATCCCACACTGTGTTAGGAACTTCTCATCCATTAGCCCACTGAATCTTCCCCAGTGCCCTGGGAGCTATTATCTCATTTTACAAAGAAGGGAACTGGGGCACAGAAAATTTAAGTCATTAGGATTCAAACTCAGTAGACCAGTGCAATTCTGAGGCCAGAGCTGCTCAGCACGATCATCAAGGAGGCTGCATTCTTGTGGTCACATACTTGGCTTTTGTTTTTGTGGAAAGCTCTGTTTCCATGCCAGATCCTACTGCCGCTGGGGCCTGACATCCCGCACTGGCTGGTTATGCGGTGAAGGATCCTGTAAGGGCTGAGGTGCGGCTGGAGAAAGCCTGCAGGAGCTGTACCCCAGAACTTCCAGGTTTATGAACTCTGAGACTGTTCCTTGAACTTGCTCACCCAGAGAGATGCAGAGTCCCTGAGGTCTGGGGAGGCCAGCGAGTGGGGTGACTCTGGGCAATGCCAGGCTTTGGCTGTAGGGAGCTGCCTCTCCACTGGTCCCTTTATTTCCTCTGCTGCCTCCCTCGGGATCTCCTTGACATTAAAGTGATCAAACATTAGCCTCTGGTGTTCTGCCCAAAATGGACCAGATTTTGCCCACTTTACTCCTTGCAAAGTTTTGTGCTTATGGCAGCCTGCCACCTCCATGAGACCTGACCATGCCCCCTCTTCCATCTCTCCTGGCACTGACCTCCTTGTCATAGCTGAACATACCAGGGCCACACCTACCTCAGGCCTTTGCACCTGCTGTTCCCTTGAACGCCCCACGCCCCAACTCCCCAAACCAACAAAGCTTACTGATTTCCTTTATGTTATTGCTCAAGAATGAGGCCTTTCCTGGGTACCTAACTAAAATTGTGACCCTTCCGAACAGCAACCCCCTCCCCTTTCCTGCCTTTGTTTCCTCCATGGGTCCCATCTGATACACTGCATGTTTTATGGGCATGTGTGTTTGCCCTTATATCCATTGGAACTTGAACACAAGCCCCGAAGGGTGGGGACTTTTGGTCTGTTTTGCCCAGTGGTAAATAATTTAGTGCCTAGAGCATGGTCTAGCACATGGCAAGCGGTCAACAAATACTTGCTGAGTGAATGAGTGGGGATTCTTAAGATGATGTGATGTGATTGTGTCTGGCGTGACATATAATAGGTGGTTGGTAAATGTTATGACCTTTCTCACTCTCACATACACTAAAAATGATTTTAAATTAAAAAGGAGATTTGCTGAGAAATGGGAACAGAGCCATAGTGACTTTTCTAAGTGCTCCAAATCCAAGTACTGAATGACATTTGGAACTCACCAACAGCCCACACTGTGCTTAGTACCCCCTCTAAGCTCTATTCTCTCTAGAGGCTAAGCCTTTGCACATGCTGCTCTTTTAAAACATCTCTTCTTCCAGGAAGCCCACTCTCTGAGACTGAATCACAGCTCTCTGATTTGTGCTCCCTCAACACAGCACTTCCTAGTGTTCCCTATCTGCCTGCTGACCTGCTATCTACCCTGCTGGACTGCAGGATAGAAATCAGATCTGGGTCTGACAGAAGCACATAGTAGGCACACAGTGAAGATTTATTGTTGAATAAGTTTATACTTCAGGAACCAAAAAGCTCCCAGATAGACACAGCTAAGATGACTGATGTGGATGATCTGGGCCTACAAGTTCTGGTCCCAGCCCTGCCCTGACTTGGGCTGTGCAGAATGAGGGCCATCCTTGGTTGTGTTGGAAGAACACAGATGGCTATCATTAAAACAGTGTGTTTAAAAACACTTCCCTACTTCCTTGCCAAGGTAGAGATCCAGGCCACAGCAGTTGGGTACCTCAGGCTGGACCCTACAACTCTCTTTTTGAACCCCAAGAGGGCAGAGAGCATTTCTTTCAGTTCTGCGATTGCGTGGGTGCTCCTCCTTCCAGATCCTCCACCCAGGTGGCTGCCCTTTGTTGAGGCTGAATGGAGAAAGCAGCCTGCCTGGGTGATGGGAGAGGTTGGGTGCTAGGCAACTGGTCAGGAAGTGAACAGTGAGTGGCCTCATCTCCAGAGGCTCAGCCAGGCTCCATGCAGCTCAGATCTAGAGTTCTTGGTCTCAATAAGAGCTTGCCATTTAATTAGGTTCCCCCCTGGTCTACTTAAGGGTTATGAGAGATGATGAGAGGCTGCGAGCTCCCTGTCCCTGGGTAACCAGGAGCAGAATAGAGCTGCAGTACTGAAGGTGGGGCAAGTCTCCCATTTCCATTCCTGTTGGGTTCTCACCCTGCTGTTCATCTCCACACCCAGCCACCTTCTTCCATTAGCTAGGATGCCATTATAGTCAGGGGTTATAAGGAGAACAGCTGCATACAGGACAAAGAATTCGTAATACTGTTTTATGATCGTTACCCAGAGTTAAATATAAGAAAGTGCAGGGAAATCTGTCCACAACTCTAAAGACCCAGAATATTCAATCAAGGGCCTGGATCCCATAGCAATGTCCTGCATGAGTCCAGCTAGAGACCCAAAATGCATGATAATGCCTTCCACAAATCCAACTGGAAATCTAAGAGCCCACAATAAGGACTCACGCCAGTCTATTTTATGGTTTTGTGCTAGGAAGGCCAAAGGTCAGTGGTGGAAGCTAGAAAGTCTATGCCAGCAGGGAGAAGGAGCTGTGCAGTGGGTTGAGGGTTCTACACTGGAGCTGAGAAGTCATGCTCAAAATAAGAAGCAGGGCAGCCCTGAAGAGTACCACAGCCATCCTCAGTGACAATGAGGTCCCACACTCCTCCGATGATGAGAACAGTCGAGTACAGGTCAGGAAGCCCAGCGTGATGAGCTTCTCCAGCACTCATTTTCCCCTCCAGAGCCAGGAAGTGATACACAATGTGAGGAGCAGAGCTTCCCCAAGGTGAAGCACAGCCACTCTCACTGATGAGGTCCCGAGCTCCTCTGATGATAATGGCCGAATTCATATTGGGGAAGCCAGCATGACAAGCACCTCCAGGAGAACCACTGGCTCGAAACAGCAACTCTTGAAAGAACCCACAATGCCTTGCTGTTCTTCTCCATGTGTCTATTTATGCTGGTAACTTTCTTCAGGTGGACCATCTATTCTCGGCACTATGCTGATGTAATTCAACTGGTGCTAAGTTGACCACCAGTTTTCAATCCATAACAGATGCTCTTATAGGCATGTGCCCTGTCCCTTTATGACCAGTCCTCCCAACATAAAACATCAAAAACAGGACTTCGGCACACCAAGACCTGGTGTTTTTAGCTCTTCAGGCACCTTATGGAAGGCTTGCCCTGTACTAATAGTGAAGTATTGGCATATACATGTTCTCATTTCTCACCCAGACCAACTCTGTGAAGAAGAGTTCATAGATCTCCTTCTATAGATCAGGGAACAGAAACCTAGGCAGTTGAATGAGTGGTTCAAGGTCATAGAAAGAGTCCATGGCAAGCAGAGCTGTACTTAAATCCAGTTCTCCCTCATTCTAGCTTATTTGCACTATAACCATGCTGCAACTCCTGCCCTTACTTTATAATTGAGTGTTGGGTGCTTAATTTTTAAGATTTGTAGGATGTTGGTTCTTGGAAGAGGCAAACTCAGGAAAAATCTAATAAACATCCCCTAGCTAAGGGGATACTTCTTTTCCTTTGCTAATTCCTTCCTATTCTGGGAGTTTCATTCACGCACTAGTTTGGCCTTTCTCCTCAACCCTCTTCATTCTCTGTTCTTTCATTTCATGGGGAGGGCTGTCTCAGTCCTGTGTTGCCTAAGACTGTGAGGTGTAGCTGTATAATTCTAAAGTTGAGACTTAGGCGAGGGAGGTCATTTCCCCACAGACACAAACCATTCCTTATGTTGGCCTTATTGGTCATAAAGGTAACATTTTGGCTTCTCTCTTGTTTACGTTTTTCTTGTTTTTCAAATGGTTCTCAAACTTGGCATGAAAGAAGGCTGTATTTATTGAATGTTTTTGAAGACTCTAACAATCTTGTGATATAATTCCAATTGATTTGATGCAGGATGCATCTCAGGGAACTCACTGTGCACATAGATAGCTCCTGCTCTTTGCATGTTATCCAAAGAAGGCATGGTCCTGTCCTCCTAGACTATTCAACCAAGCCAGGGAGACTCCTTCAAGCCAAGAGATGCTTCTGAGTATTCTGAAATGTCCACCCTTCCCCTGAGTTGCAGGGCTGTCTTGGGAGTTGTCTTCTGGCAACAATATTCTCACTGTCATATATAAATGGAAAACCCATTCTCAGAATATTACAATACAGTCATATATATGCTCCACTTTAACCTTAAAACTATGCACAATAAAATTGGTATTATTACCCCCATTCCACAGATAAAGAAAACAAAGCTCAGGGGATGTAAGTGACTTCTCAAGATGACCTGAATTGGATTTAAACTTAGTCTGTGTGGCTCCAAAGCCACAGCCATCCTTGCACATCTCGCTGGCTCTCGATAAACATGAAAGCGTTAAATCCTTGACATTCACAAGAGTAATCTTGAGACATCTGGGAGCTCCCAATTTACAAATTCCACTTTAGCAGATAATCACCTCCATAAAACATCTATTTTCTGGCTGAGCCCCATTCCTTCCTGGTTCTCTCTATATTTGCTCTATTTCCATCACTGACAATGGTGGATAAGGTTCTTTCCAGGGCAGTGTGCTTGTTTTCTGGGGATTGTATAGGGAAGATGGGCAGAGAACAAGAGAGCCCTGCAGAGACAAATGCTGGACTTCCTGCTTGGCTTGCTATAAACTACAAGGTTGCAGCCATACAGCAGTTCAGCTTCCTGGAACACATGGCCGAAGCTGGGACAGGACCTGATAGTTGCAGTGGTCAGAGGACCTTTTGCCACTGCTGAGAACACAGATGTACAGACATGGATTTCACACAAACGCAGCCCTACATTCTGCGTAGAGATGCTAACATAGCTTTTCCCAGCAGACCAGCAAATGATGGCAACATTTCTCAAAGCTTGGTCTAAATTGAAACTTTAAATTGGACATTGATGAACATTTTACTTTCTTAATAGTACGCATTTCATAATGACTGTTAGAATAAGTGGAGAGGGTACAACAAACTGTGATTTCACAGAAAATATGCCTGATTGTCCATCAATAGCAATCGCATGATAGTTTCCTCTGAAACTATACTGAATCCAACAGAATGAGCCACTTCAAAGGAAAATGTTGGTACTGGAGTGATTGGTGATGGCTAAGTTTGGGATGCCTTGGCCCGGGGGCTAGGAGGTGGGCAGAGATGTGGGAATCAAGGATGGAGAAACCTGAGGCCAGAGTCTAAGGGGACGTGGAGCTTCAAGGAAAGGATGTCTTGTGTTCTAGCTCATAGACAAAAGGGTAGGGGAAAAACCAACTCTGCTTCAGTATTAGTAATTACATGTAGAACAGACTGTGCAGTGTCAAGAGAATTCAGTATGTAGGAAAGATCCCTCTGGGAAGAATTAAACAAATCTGCTTTGAAGAGGTGCATACAAACACAGGACCCACTGTTGCTATAATCAAACACTCTTCGAGGGCCTTTTTAAAACTTGGAAACCTTTTTCAATATGGAAAATATAAAATAAGATGAAGTAGAAAGAATAGTATAAAGAACTCCATATACCCATCCCTAGCTTCTCTTTGACCACTTTTTGACCCTCTAACTGAATGGCCACTCAGTTGGGAGTTGAGAGAACTGAATTCTAGTCATAGCTTTGCCACAAATGGGGTGTATGACTTCGGCAAGGCCACATAACCTCTCCAAGCCTCCATTTCCTCTTACGTGACATGAAAAGGACTGACTAGGTGCTTTCCCAGGAAACCTATCACTCCAATTCACACCTGCAAGTTTGTGAAACAACAGCAAACAACAAATGATGCTGGGCTAAATGTGATACTGAGCAAATTAAACTGACAAGGTCTTTCTGCCCTTGTGTCTCGGCGCAACCTTTCCTAGCCTAAAGAAGTGTGGAATCATACAAGTGATGCCATTAGAACAGATGCCTGCATGTGATCAAATACTCTGAGATAGTCCCCATCTGGAATGGAAAGCTGTGCGATAATATTGGCTTTGCATTGCAGCGTTTGAAATAGCTGTGCATTTGTCTTCTATTCACATTGGAAAGGCAGGTTAAGTGACCATATACTGATTTGAATAAACTATGTGGACAACCAGACTAGAAAATAAAGCCTCAGGGAAGCCTATGAAGACTTAATTTATATGATTGGGAGGTCTTTTTGGTCAAATTAATCATATTATTGTTTACATGAATGAACATATAAAATGCTTAGCACAGTTCCTGGCATAATAAGTATTAGATATAATTTTTATAATGGATATAATTTTGATTTGCCATGCAGATGTTTAACTAAAGGGTTTAAGCATATGCACATAAAGCTCACACACAATCAACCTTGCTAACAAAAGAGCAATCAAAGGCATAATAATCTGGTTTGAGAGGAGAATCTATGCTCCTGAACAGCACACAGGGAGGACTCGCCAATTCTCATTAACAAACGTGGTATGAGCTGACCACACCTTGCTATCCTGTAAAACCCTCAGCCCTCACATGGTCATCGGATAGGGGATCCTGTGCTTTCAACACATGGCCTTGAACACAGATGATAATGTGTGGCCCTGCTATTTTCCTTGTCTTTCTTAATGGGGCAGCATCCTGCTTGAGAGAGGATGCAAAGGAGAGGAGCCAGTTGGTACACGTTCGTGGTGGGAAGATGAAGAAAGAGAGCATACCAGTGGGTAGGTGCTGAGTTCTAGTTTTGAACCTGAAATCACATGAGCTTGGGTTAGAGTCTCCTCCCAGCACTCTTGGTCTCACCCATGACAAAAGGGCAGCACATAGTCATGGCGGTGGCTGGTTATAGCACTGCCATTGTCTTTCTATGATAACAATCACATAATACTGTGCTTTTTATATTAATATGGACCATAGCATCATAACTATACCCACACAGTGTGTGCATTTACAAAGACTCCCAATCAGACCCTGATGCCTGGTCTGTCCATCGCAGTTCTATTGAACTCCTTTTCCTCAACTTATTTTAAGGCTGGATGCTGACACACATGGTTCCCATATTTGAGAAGCTCATAATGTAATGGAAGAGGTGAGGAAAAGATGAATTAAAGTGCAGTGAGAGCTATTACGGAAATAGAAACAGGTGCTTAGGGCCTCCAGAAGAGACTGCTAGCATCCTAAAGGGACTGGAATTTCAGCTCATCTCTGGGTTCAACATCTGCTTCTCTACACTGAGCCAATATGGAAATCTTCATTCACTCAACAACTGTCACTGAATTTGCAGTGAGTCCCAGCCACCGTGTTGCATAAGCACATGGTCCATGCCCTTTTGGTATGAACTACTATGTGGAGGCAGACAACGTATGGATATGGAAACAAAAGTGCAGGTTATAAAGTGCTTTTAGAGCTGTGCAAGAAACTCAGAAACAATGTTGGGGAAAAGGAAGGCCAGATGTGTCTAGGTATCTGGGCAGACTTCCTAGAGGAGGTGGCTGCTGAGTTAAGTGAGACAGAAGCCCCCGTGTGAGGTATTGGAGAACAGCAGAGGGCAGCATGAACAACACAGGCAAAGATGCAGGAGCCTGGTGGCTCCTTAAGAAACAGAAGAGGCGAGTGTCAGGAGCCCGGAGAAGCAGAGTGGTGCCAGAGCAAAGCTAGGCGCTAAGGTATGCAGACACTGTGAGAGGTCGGGAAGATACGATGAAGGGGGAAAGCAGGGACCAAACTGACCTGATTTACCTTTTAGAAAACACCACGCATGTCTAGTAAAAGTTGGAAGGAGAAGGTCCCTATGGATGTGGAGAGGCCTGTTTGGAGGTACAGCATCCAAGCCAAAGGTTACGGTAGCCACAAAGATGGACAGAGGCGGCAGAACTCTGGATCCAAGTGGAAGGCAGACTTGGCGACTGGCTGACAGGTGAAAGTGGGGGTGACAGCGGGGGTAAGGGTCAGCCATAAATAGTGGCTCCCAGCTTCTAGACTGAAGGTATAGGCAGGTGTAGATGCTCCATCCAGAGAGGGAGAAGGTGGAGAGAGAAGCAGAACCCTTGTGGGTGCATAGGCTTCCAGGAGGATAAGCTGGCAGGATGTGTAAACACACAGTACACATAAGTGAACACTTAGTCAATGCTGTATACCCTGTCTGTGTTTAAAATGAGCTTCCATGCAGTGGCACAACTTACTAAAACCCAGGCAGGCCCAGTGACCAGAGCAGTGAGCAATTAGGGGTCAGAGAGCAGCTGGGCAAACAGTAGCTACTGTGTCAGAGAGTTGTACAACGCTGTGTGAGGCTTCTGCCTGCTCAGGAGGAAATAAGGAATCACTTCTGCCAAGTCCAGGTGAAGGCAGCTGGCAAGGCTGGTCCAAATGGTTGCCAGAAAGAACGAGGGAATAGTGCCTACAGTCTGCAAAGCACTTTTGACATTCGTAACACTTGATTCCTACATGGGGAGCCATACCACCTACACGCAGAGCCATAATCCCAATTTTAGGGATAGGAAAGCTTAGGCTTAGAGATTGTTAGGGACTTGTTCAAGGCTGCATAGTAAGAATCAGGTAATACCCAGTGTTTCTGAGTTCCATTGAGGCTTCCCTAACACAGCCAATTTATCCACTGGTGCAGCCCATGAGACCTAGAAGGTTTTCAATAGCCCATTTCCCCCCAAAAGAGCGGGGAGGGGCTTAAAAACATATCAGTTCCAAAACACAAAAATAAAAAGGTACAAATGAAATGAATAAATGTTTATTTACATGTCTATAAAAATATCAACATCATGTCATGTCAGCTTCATTAATTGTTCCATAAGGGCCTTTATTAAAATTTCATAGCAGTTGCAAATAATGTATGGGCTGTATTTCTCCTCTCTGCAGGAATTCCAGAGTACCCAGGTTGGTTGTTAGAAAATCGTAGCTGGTGGGAGTTGTAAGAACTGTAATCAAATAACTGCAAACATAGAGTTTCTAAAATCCTTTCCAAGCACTTTACAGCAAAGTGCTAGATTTCACATGGGATAAGTTGCATTTCATGTGGGAAAAGCTTTATTCCATGTGTATTTCAATGCGCTTGACACAGAGCAGGGTGTGATGCCAAATGCAGACGACTAGGGCCTAAGAGATCTTAGATATCCGGCTACTATGTTCCCCTTGGATCTCTTTTTTTTCTTTTTCAGTTTGCTTTTTGTGAAACTCTGTGAATCCAGAAAAACACATCTGAAATTGTTTCCTGGGCTTTGAATCCAACAGCATCTCTGTAGGAAACATTTCCAGGAAGTAGAGACGAGAGACAAGGAGAATGAGGTGGCTTCTAGAAAACTAAGAGTTACCGGGAGAGAGCACTTGTGTCTACGGCCCACCTGGAGGCCAGCAGGAAGTGAGCCACAACAGGAGCATCCCTTTTGGCTCCCTGGGGCAAAAGGAGTGAGTCCGCCAAGCCAAGAGCAGATGCCCCTGTGGGTGTATAGGGAGAGGCACGGTGTCCCCCACCAAGAGCTAAGGCGGGTCAGTGTTGGCTTCGTAGGTCATGTGTGCACTCACTCATTCGACAGATACACCCTGAGCACCTCTTCTGCGTCAGCGGGCTGCTTTAGCAACTGGACCTTGTCAGTAGACAGAAGAGACAGATTCCTGGGCCCTGGGGAGCTTGTATTCTGGAGTATATGTACACAGATCTGGGGAGACAGCAGAAAACAATGAACCTAACAAACAAGGAAAGGACGAGGTATGTGGAAAGGTAATATGAAATATGAAATAAACAGTAGAGATGGGTGAACAGAATTGGGATGCCAGGGGAAAATTTGCTGCTAAAAACAGGGTGGTCATGGTTGGTCTCCCTGAGGAGTTGAGATCTGACTTGCAGCTCAGCAGACAAGACTGCAAAGCAGTGAGAGCGTGAGCCATGCAGAGATCTTGGGGAGGAGCATTTCAAGCAGGGGAAACAGCATGTGCAAAGGACCTGTGGTGGGTGTATGGTTGACCCACTCATGGAAATTAGCAATAGGTCATATGACTGAAGTGGCCGAGTACATGGCAGTGAAATTGGTCCAAACAGTAATGTAGACAAGAGCTTCAGCTGCTGTAATGCCTGTGGCTTTTCTCTGAATGAGATGAGTCACTGGTGTTCTGTCAAAGGTGGGGTGGACCGTGCAGTGAGACCATTTCCTACTGTGCATCCAACAGGTCATGGAAGCAGCCGACCATTCTCAGTCCCTCAGGTTGTGATCAAGGAGCCAGAGGCTGTGGACCTACTGGCCTGTTAGTGTGGAGGTGAGATTACTGGAGGTGAGCAGGTGGTTCTGGAAAGCAGGGAGTGGCCCAGAAGTGATGAGGATCAGTTTACAGGGAGGAGTTCAGGAATGGAATGGCCACTGGGACTCAGACTCTTAGGGCCAAACACTGCTGGGAAGTAATGTTGCCTCTAACACTTGCTAGTTGTGTTGGTCTTGGGCGACTTGCCTATGTTCTAAGTCTGAGTTTTCTTATATGTCAACCAGGGCTACAAATATCAGCTTCTCCGGAAAGTAATATGACGCTATGTGTAAGCTACTGGGTCCACTGTAGGAATTCCAAGAATTTAGGTTAACTTTCCTTGTGTTGGTCTGGAATGATCTGAATCAGTTCTGACCTAACATCCACCCACAGGGAGATGTTGCATTTTGGAGGAGCCAGGGGCTGCAGCTGGCCAGTCTGAGGACTTGGAGGTGCAGACAGGAGTTCATTTCCCTGTATGGGGCCACTGGCCTCCTTGTTTGAACCCCAAAACTAAGCCCAGTGCTGCCCAACTGCCTGGGGTGTCATCATGCCTGCATTAGAGGGCAGACGTTGCCTCCAGACTCAAAGAACAATCTCTGGGTAGGACAGGAAGAGGCTTGTGCCACCTGTTTTACCAGTCAGTCCCCCTGTACCTTGCCCACTCACTGTTAATATTTTACATCATGAGAAAACACATGTGTGCATTTTTAACACATAACATATAATGTATATAATATATACCCTCTCGTGGGACTTCAATGTTTAAAACAAATGAAGGGTGTTCCAGCCGAACAGTCTGCTGAGCTCAGGACCCTCCTTGTACCCTGCAAGGTGGTCTAAGCCTCCTTTGTGAAGTCTTGGGTCTACACTCGCTCCAAGAAACAGAATTTAAAAAATCCCAACTAAAGGCAAGATTGCTAGTGCCTGGGTTTAAAGCTATTTACATGATTAGATGAATTGAAGTTGATGAATATGTATTTCAAATGGTTATGTGTAAAAATGTATTTGTGTGCACGTTTTATTTCCATTCTTACCTGCAGATAGCAGGCCAGATTTTTAATGGTCTATGCCTACTCGTTACTTTCCTGATGTCAAATTTGCTGCACAGTTGTATTTTGAAGCAGGAGCTGACTTAGGCTTGTATTCATAGTAAATTAAAAATACTTTGACTCTGAGAAAGAGACAGGCTGCTCCTGAACTAAACATTTCCAACTTTTCTGGTAGCTCAAAATATATCCTGCAATGATGTGTTCTTGCAGTTAGTCTCTATAGTATCATGAAGCAGGTTCTGGTTTATCAAGAAATTAGGGCAAGCAGGGCAAGGATGAGAGTAAAATCTGCTTTAGTCGAGCACCTATCAAGTGACAAGTACCATCTTATATCCTTCCTTGATTAGTAAATTGAAGGCGTAAGTAGAATTTTTCCCATTTCACCTATGGGAAACTGAGGCTTGGAGAAGCGAGGGGACATACCCAAAGTCACATAGTTAATAGATGATACGTTCAGGTTCAAAACTTAGACTTGTGTGCACACACTGCTTTTCCCACCCCATGATGTTTCTAAAAGGCTGCCAAGTCTCTGATTTCATCGACAGTCATTCAACTGTACTAAACACAGGTCCTTCTATTGATCTGCAAGTGCTTGGTTGGGCTCCAGCTTTCCCATCTACATCACTAATGTGGATCTCTCAAGAATCCAGTGAGATAAGCAGGCCAGATAGAGAAACTGAGGCTCAGAGAGAGAGACTGACCTGCCTCGGGTCACACAGCAAATGGGAAGAACTGGGGCCTGGCTATTCCTTTTGAAACCTTCTCCCTGTCAAAAGCGGGAGCGGTAAACCCCAGAGCTACCTCCCCCAGGGAGTTAGTGCCTCCCTCTTTACCAGAACTCATTTAGTTTTCAAACTGTACTCGTTCTTTCATCACAGCAGCCTTTTCATTTATTAGGTGTTCAATTTCCCTTCCGTTCATCATTTATTTGCTCCTACTTTTCATTTTTTAAGAGGCGAAGGAAATGCAAATTAGCAAATGAATGTCATGCATAATACAACGGACCCTGCTACAAACAGCTTTTGTTAAGAGTCTGCTCTGTTCTAGGACGAATTGGCGTACAAGGGCAGGATCCATCTCCCTGAGTGTGTGGACGCAGGCCCCCAGCGTGGAGACCAGGTATCCTGTTACTGGCCCACCAGGAAAGGACAATAGCGAGTGTTTGCTGAGTGCTGTGTGGACTGATGTTCCAGCTGTTCCCATACTGTGGCTTGGTGCAGTCCCCTCATTTATTCTTGGTCCACAGTCTGGAGCTTTGCGACCTGCACTTGACTTTTGCGTGTCTCTTCAGCTGAAATTTTGGTGTTCACACTTGTCAGGTTTTTTTTTGAGGCATTCAGTGTTGTCTTTCCTTCCTCTAAGGAGTTGGCTTTTCACTGGGCTATGCTTCCATCTCTTCACTGTGACAACACACCCAGACTCCCTCAGTCCTTAGATTATGGAGGACTCCATTCTCTGCCTGCTGCAGACCTGGTTTGTTCTTATGAATGAAGTGGTCTAGGTGTGCAATGGTAGCATGCATTCATATATAAAGCTCCAACAGAGATGACAGTCACCTGTATTGCATGCTGGTCCCATCTCAGTGAGCACTCATGCTCCATGAGATCGTTATGATAGCATTCCACTTTGCAGTTGAAGAAACCAAGTCCTGGAGAAGGTGTACAATTTCTTCAGATGGCACAGGTCATGGGAGACAGGGCCAGAGTTCAAATGCAGATGCATGTGTTCTTATCTACCTACAGCTCTGCCTCTCAGCCACTATCATCAGCTGTTGGGATTGAAGATCAAACAGAGGTATTGCTGACCGTGGCTTCTAGCTGGATCTTGATTGCGAGTGCACGCACACACACACAATCACCCCTCTTGTGCATCAGTGGGAGTTACCTGAAGTAGACCAGAGTGAAAATGAAAAATTACGACTAGGTCAGCATTATTAATGCCTCATGGAAAACATTTCACTTCCAAACAATTAGGTTGATGGATTCTCTTGCATTTCTTTTCTTTTTCCCACTTATGACTACAAATGTTTGTAAGAAAAAAACATAGGTTTCTGTCTGTGCAACACTGGCTGATATTTGCTGGCAGCCATCATCCTCTTTGGATAGCTCAGGTAGCCAGGTGAGGAAGTAGGGTTTAGATTGGGCAGTACTTATGGAAGGTAGATGACCATATGGCTCCTGGTATTGTGGCTTTTATAAGAGAAGAGTAGAAGCAAAGATCTGATTTATAAAGAGGATTATTAAAGTAAGTAATCTGCGTAGTCTCTTCTTCCAAGGGCCTTGGATTCTCCAGCTGTACCATGTGGAAGGTGGCCTCATTTCTGAGGACACCCCAGCTCCAAGGTGCTGAGACCACTGGACCAGAGATAATTAAGTAAGGAAGCACCCACCAACTCACCCATGGGCTGCACCACTCCACCATCTGCTGGGTTCTATTATTATGTGGGTGTCCAGGATCTAATTTTCCTTGAGTTCTTTTTGTTTTGTTTTGTATAGTACAGGTCAGGGGCGGAAGCTGTAGAAGAGAGGAACAGGTTTCCTAACACACGTTTTCCAAAACTGCTTCCAGCAAATTCTTAACGGTTCTGTTAACAGGAGCTCTGGGGCCGGGAGGCAACGTCTACCAGCTGAGAACATCACAACTGCCAAAAACACTCAGGAAGCGCTTCCAAAGGTGGCCCTGCATTGCTGGAGAGAGCAGGGTAGGTGCTTAGGATGCCAGCCTAGAAAGGTTAGGAATTTGTCTAGCAATTTCTGGAAATCTAAAACCCTTTTTCTGCCTTCCCACCTTTGCTCCTGCACCGTCACCAGTGTGCTCATCCTAAATTGTGAATCTCCAACATGGTCATAGCACTTCCCCTTCCCTTTCTGGATGAAGTCTTTCAATAATCTTTTTTTTGCCTTCAGTACAAATTCCAAGCCTCTTAACACAGCTGGAACCATTCGAAGACCCCAAACCTTTGTCCTAGAATCATTAAACCTCAGGTAGGATTTGTTGCCTGGGCTTCTTCTTAGCTCCAGGTCTCGTTGCTGTACCCTCTGCCTGCATATCTGTTTGTCCTCTTCTATTTGGTTGACTTTTGTCATCCTTCAGGAAGCCTTCCATGATTGTCTCTCCCATTTCATAGCCACGACAAACCTAACTTAAAATTTGTTTTAGTTACCTTCAGGCTCCATGTTTTACAAGATTATTTAATACACAGGGATAAAGTATACTTCATAAGATTAAATCAAAAGGGTAGGGCTCAAGAAAGCATATGAAAATGGCATCATTTTTGTTAACCAACCTTCACATTGACAGATACCTGGGTGCCTATGGGTGCATAGCAAACAATCCCAAAGGAAACAGACCAGACCACTAGAAGTGGCTACCACTGGTGGAATGATTATGCTGATTTTCATTTCCTTCTCTCATGTTTATAAATTATCTACATTTTCTTGCATGGACTGGGTTATTTTGATGAACTAGACAAAATGTTATTTAGAAAAGATATAGTTTTGCTGGATATGG